>JAODAL010006710.1:0-131102 GCA_025379985.1 Phyllomedusa bahiana
CTTTTTTTTAATGGTAATGACTGTATGTTTACCCTTGAATTTGTAAAGTGCTGCGGAATATGTTGGCGCTATAGAAATAAAGATTATTATTATTATTATTATCTTAGCCCTGGGATTCTGGTTTTGTGTAGCAGTGTTATTTGGTAAATGAATGACCATTATTCAGCAGTTTTAGACATAGAACTGTTTGTACGGTATATTAAAGCCCTGGTTAATGGTGATGCAATGTGTCAGAGCATAACAAAACATTTTAATGGGGGTGGGTTCACCCCGCCCGGAGTGCAATTAAGCCTAGAAACAGCCCTGATGGTGATTTCACCTTTTTACGAATATCTAATCTGCCTGTGTGAACCCTATGAACCTTGGAACTCTATTAACCAATACTGACAACCAACTGATTAGCAATCCACATGATTTTTAGCTCCACCCTTGGAAATGCCCACACCCCAGGCAAGAACGCCCTCAATCTTCCTGGGAACCTTCATTTTTGGGCAGGGTTTGGATAAACCATGCCCTTTATATGGCATATATTTCAAGAGGGCTGGCAAATAAGGATGTAAGGATTAACCACGTAACACAGTTATAAAGACGATACTCACCCCTCCTCCGCTGTCGTTTCTGTGTCATATCATCCACCACAAAAGAAAAAAAAGGATTCAATAAGTCACAATCCAAACTAAGCAGGTCAGAAAGAACAAATACAAAAAAATGTATGTATATTGTCCATACATCATGCTTGCCAGCTGCCCTGCTCAGCTACAGTATATTTGTAAGACCCATTGATTTCAGTGGGAGAGTTCTGACAACCATTTTGCTCAAAACAGACAGGTGCGGATTCCAGACATGGAACCCATATCTATGTCCTACAGATATGCCATCAATGTGTACGGTGGCATAACCTACGCCCTGACGTGTGCGTTTAATATAGGGATTTCAATGACATGCTGCAGATGTAAAACGTCTCACACCGTGGGCCTGAAATTCATAACAATCTCGTCCACATGGGCAACACTAATTTGCTGCAGACTTTCACAGCCAATCCCTCTCGTCTGCATTTACTCTACGGCTTTCAGTTCACAAGTAATGTAAAAACCTCACCTGTCTTAAGCGGCGTCGCCTTAAAACGTTCAAAACAACGATGGCTAATAATTTTCGGCACGGCCTGCTTAGGTGCAGCAGCTGCTGTTCTACATTTTGCTCCATTCTGATTCTGAAATAGAACAGGTTATCTTCAGATTAGCTTATTAAATAAAAATGAAGTCTTGATTAGAAAAAGGGTTGAATGGGGCTTGATCTGAAGGGAAGTGGCAACAGAAGAGGTTGCTTTTTACTTGCAGAAAAGAACAGCAATTAAACTGCCTTTATTGCTGTGCATTTCTGCAAGTAAAAAAACCGCAGAGTAAAAGCGCCCTTATCATGCACCACCGTGCACCAAATAAATGCGCCAAAATGTTGGTGCCGTCAGAGGTATAAAGTAAGCAAACTTAAAAATGGTGTAAGGTATGTCTAGACGGTTCTAACATGCGCCAGGTTTATCAACACTATGATAAATGTGGCGCATTGTAAGAGGGAGTATACACAAATTACGGCGCGCACAGGAATGCACCACAAAGCGCGTTTGTTGTGCTTTTGAAATGATGTGCTTGCAAGTGTGTCATTTCAATGCGAATATTATGCGTAATGGCCCAAAGCAGATATTCACCTTCTACACTTTATTGTTTGACAGTTGTGTACGCCTGAAAAAAATTGACATTTTCAGGCGCACGCAAAAATACGATACGCATATTTTATATTGTAGTCTATGAGAACTGTATTGTACAATGTTTTGAGCACATTTTGGCACATATTTTGGTGCAAAAAAAAAAACTAAGGCTATGTTCACACTTCTTAAAATGGGACGTATCTCGCCCCATGTTTCGTGCCGTATTGCTCTAAATACGGGGCAAGATACGTCCCAGTCATTATAGTAATCCACAGTTCTCATCAGGGGCGTTGCTAGGGTCCTAAAACATTCGGGGCATGGGCCCTTTGTTAGCAGCGAGTGTAAGGAACAGTCGCTGCTGCCAAAGCATAGAGTGGGCTTAGCGCGTGAGCCCGCTTTATACATCCTTTATGCCATTTAGATGTTCAGGGACATCCATATGCATGAAGGGGTTAATTAACCCCCCCCCCCTCCTACATGTGTATATACTGTTCCTGTGTGTATATTACAGTATATATATATATAATACAAAACCCTTACTTCACACATGACAGAATATACATGTATAATACTTTTCTGGTTTTTACAATTTGATAAAAACTGTCCCCGTGGAAGTACGTGTGTGTTGTGGGGTGTGTGTGTGTGGTGTGTTGTGTGTGTTATATATATATATGTATACATATAGTTTGTAGTGTGTATATAAATATATATACTGCAATATACACACAGGAACAGTATATACAAAAGACCAATATTTAACTGTTACATTTTTGTATATAAATGTCCCTATGTGTATGTATATACTAATATACTGTACCTCTGTGACACAGGTCCAGTATATGAGCATAGACATGTGAGGTGGGGGCATAGCGCTCCATCCTGCCTCAGGACATACCTTATGCAGGGTCACTGGGGTCCTAGAAGCTCCTGGGCTGTTTAGGCAGCTCTGGAGACTTGAGGAAACCAGAAGCTCGTTCTGGTTTCCATAGTGATGGGGCCGACGATCTGCTGTAGGAGCAGGCAGGGAACCTTGCTGTCGGTGCTGTAGCTCCGGGGTAGGGCTGTGCAGGGAGCACATAAGAGGAGGAGGGGCTGCACTCACTGCTCCCTGAGAGTGATGAGGCTCTGGTGGTGGGCGGAGCTTCTCACTGCAGCGAGCAAAGAGAGTGAGGAGACTAATCATTCGGGGCAGAAGGCTTTACATCCGGGGCTTCTGCCCCGAATGATACTGCCTAGCGACGCCCCTGGTTCTCATAGAGAACTATGGATTACGTCTCCTCTCCCCGCTCGGACAATACGGTGAGCGGGGAGAGAAGTGGCATGTCAATTATTCACGGCATATACGCGCCGTGAATAATGAATGTCTATGGGGCCGGCGAGCTGCCGTCCCCCGCGCCCGCCCCCGAGCACACGGTGTAATTGCATGCGAAATACGTCCCGCAATTATTGCCTAAGACTGTCTAGTCTAATTTTGGGGATGTTCACGCGGTGTTTTTTAATAAAAAGTGATCAAAGCGTCATATGCAGCCCATAATGGTACCAGTAAAAACGTCACCTCATCCCACAAAAAACAAGCCCATAATCAGCTACGTATACAGAAAAATAAAAAACTTATGGCTATCACACTATGACAACATAAAAACACATTTTTTATAAACACATTTCTACTATGTAAAAGTAATACCACATAAAAAAACGATATAAAATTTATATAATTTCTACCACATGGCGAACACTGTAAAATTGAAACCCAGAAAACAATGGTGGAACTGCATTCCTCCCCCCTCCCCATTTTTAAAGCCCAATGCTAAAAAAAACTATAGAACACCTGCGTGTTTAAAATGCACAATACACGCCTATATGAGATCCATGAGGGGTGTTGAATCCAAAATGGGGTGACCTCTGGAAGGTTTCACCTATTCTGGTACTTTGGGCGCTTTGTAAATCCAACATGGCACCCACTAAAAGCCAAGAAGCGCTCCCTCCCTTGTATGCCCTGCCATGCACCCCAATAGCAGTTTACACCTATATATAGGGTACTACCGAACTGTGAAGAAATTGTACAACAAAATATGGGGTGCTTTTGTTCCAGGATTCCTTGTAAAAATTACACTTTTTCAGCTAAAATTGCAGATTGTTGGAAAAAAATAATTTCTTTAATTTTCACCGCCTAATGCTAAAAAAATTTGTGAAACACCTGTGCGGTTGATATACTCACTGCACCCCTGGATATATTCCTTATGGTGTTTAATTTCCAATATGGGGTCTTTTTAGAGGTGCTTATTAAGTTTTAGCACTTTATGGTCTGCAAACCTCTAATGGTGCATATATTAAATTGTAATGAAAATGAGACCCCAGAGTCAAGTAGGTGCTCCTCTACTCTGAGGCTTGTGGTTGAGCCAAATAGCGCACTAGGGCCACATATGGGATATCTCTGAAAATGGCAGAATATGGGGAATCAATATTAGGCCATGTTCAGACGGCTTAAACCTGGACGTATTTCAGTCCGTAATTATGCGCCGGAGTGCGCAAATTACGGGCTGAATACGTCCCGGTCATTACGGTAATCCAATGTTCTAATATAGAACTATGGATTACGTCTCCTCTCCCTGCTCGGCGAAGCCGCCGAGGGGGGAGATCATTGACATGTGAATTACCAGCGGCGTATACGCCTCCCCCCGCTCCTTCTCTGCCCCCACGGCGTAATTGCGGGGCGTAATTACATCCTGCAATTAAGCCGTGTGAACCTAGCCTTAGGTTGCATTTACCTACCGTTTTCCTGTGAATAATGGATACAAACTGAAAATCTGCAAAAAAAGGGACATTTTGAAATTTCAACTCCACTTTGCTTTAATTTCTGTGAAATACCTAGAGAGTTAACAAACTTCCTAATTATTGTTGTAAATATTTTAAGGGGTTTCTTAGATGGATTCATTTATGGGGGTATCTAACATACAGGCTCTTCAAAGTCACGTCAGAACTAAACTGGTCCCTATAAAAATGTATATAGCAAATTTTCTTGAAAATGTGAAAAATGACTACTAAGTTTCTAAGCCCCCTAATGTGGTAAAAAAAAAGACATTTGAAAAATTATGCCAACCTACAGTGGACATATGGTAGATACTAGTTATAAACTATTTTGAGTGGAAAAACTGTCTTCCACGCAGACATTTTTGAAGTTTGAAAATGGGAATTTTTTTTACATTTTTCACAATATTTTGATATTTTTCACAAATAAACAATGATTGTTTAGACCAAAATTTCTTACTACCTTAAAGCACAATGTGTCACGAGAAAACAGTCCCTGAATCACATGGATAGGTAAAAGTGTCAAAAAGTTATTCTCACATAAAGTGACACATGACAGATTCAGGAAGGTCAAAACTAGCTGTGGCAGTAAGGGGTTAAAGGGTTAAAGTATTGGTTCCTAAAGGTAGATTTTACAAGTGAACTCACCGGTGGAAAATTTCCACAGCAAATCCATCCCATGTGCAGTTATTGCTACAGTTCAAGCAATAACACAATGGGGCACATTAATCAAGGTAGTTGCATCAGAATTCTGGCACAATTTGCGCCAAAAATAAAGGGTCGCATACTTTACACCACATTTATTATGTGCTTTAGACAGTTTCTAGACACTTCTGCGCCTCGTCCATCAAAGAGGGGTGTGACCTTGGGAAAAGCTGAGCTCTGATTGGTTGCCGTGGGCAACAAGGACAGTCTTAGGCCATGTTCACACGGAGTATTTTGAGGCGTAATTGCGGGCTTATTTCGCCACGTATTGCGCTTAATACGCGGTGAGATGTGCGGCCAGTTACGGTAATTCATAGCTCTCATAGAGAACTATGGATTACGCCTTGTCCCCCCGTGCGTACAATACGATTGTATTGTACGCCACGGGAGATAAGGGACATGTCAATTACTTGCAGCGAATACGCGGCGTGAGTAATGCATGTCAATGGGACCGGCAAGCTGACGGCCCCCCCGTGCTTTGGGAATACGCGCTAATCAACGCGACTCCCAAAAACACCCGGCGTAGATACGTGTTTGGATCCATCTGTTGGACCCAAAACGGACCCAAACACGTATTGAATAAATAGCAGCGTGATTTTACATTGCTTTTAATACGAGACACGCATACACTGTGTGAACATACCCTTAGGGCTCATCCCCACAGCAGGGTTTTCAGCCGGTTTTACAGATGGTTTTCAGATTTGAAAACCGTTTGTTGACCTTACATTGATTTTAATAGAAAATCCCTGCAGTCCACAATGAATGGATTTTCCGCGGGACATTTTTTTGACACCGCCGAATGAACATATTCATTCTTCCTCCTGGTTTTCGGGCAGAACATGGACATGTGGGTGCGAAGGAGGGGCGGCTTATATATGTAAACTGTGGACAAAAGCCGCCCCCTATGGGCCAAAACAAGACAAAATACTGGTCGGAAAATCTGATGGGTATTTTTTTTTGCCGTGTGAATACAGCCTTACGTTTAGGGTGCTTTCACACGGTGCATTTTTGGTGCGTTTTTTTATGCGTTTTTTTTGCTGAAATGCGCAGCATGAATTACTGCGCATTTCAGCAAAAAAAACGCATTAAAAAAACGCATCCAAAAACGCACCATGTGAAAGCACCCTTAAACAGTTTTCATAAATGAGGACCAATAAGGGTATGTTCACACGGCGTGTTTACTCCGTGTAACATACGCTTTTTCTATACCTGTTTGGATCCGTCTGTCGGACCCCAAACTGATCCATTCAAGTATTTAATAAATAGCAGTGTGATTTACATTGCTTTTTATTAGAAACACGCATTGGCATTCACATGTGTGTCTCACTCCGTCTTTCGGATCCGTCCCAAGAACTGACATGTCAATTCTTGGTCCAAAACACGCAACAGGAGCCCTATAATAAACTATAGGGTGCGATCCTGCTGGATCCAACATGCAGCTGCATGTTGGATACGTGATGGATCTGTTTTGGATCCGATTGCAGCAGCGTTTTTGGATCTGATTTTCGGATCCAGAAACACCGTGAGAACATACCCTAAGTCTTGCACCTGACTGATAACTTCCAAGTAATGGCCCTAACACTGAAAGTGTTACACCCAAAACAGTAAAACCAGCATCTTCTGGACGACGACACGGATTTTACATAGCAATCAATTGGAGGCCTTTTACTGTTGGTGTACCATCATTTTTAACATTAAAGGGGTTTTGCCAGGATCTCATTTCATACCTCCTGCATCCAGCTCTTCAGCTCTGTGTGCTCAGAAGGGGGCGTGTGTGATTTGTTTGAATAGCATATCATGTGACCCAGCAGGATGACATCACCAGGCCTTTCCTCTCTGTAGTCAAAGAAAGGTCTGTTTATATAAAGCATTATGAGTAGCTGAGAGGTAAAGCTTTTGCCTCCAGGCACAAGATTCCATAGGATTCAAAGTCCCAGCAGGAACCAAACCTGTGTTTTTTTTCTCTTTATCAATGCACAGACCTCACAGAGGTTGCTTTTTTTAGTTGTCTGCACTGTTTGACTAATTACTACGGAGTACAGAGGACGGGAGTAGAATGACAGCACCTGGGTTGAACCACTCATTAACTGCCTGAAGATAGAAGTGATGTCCTGAGCATGTGCGACCAGGACTGAGGAGCTCACCCACCCTGGTCGTATCCCCTGGAACGACTGTAAAACAAAGGATCACTACAATTAGCAGCTAAGACAAAAACGGTGCAAGAATTTTTAATAATAATATAAATTGGTGAAATGTTTGTTATTGCATTTGCAAGCTTCCCACGTCAATTTTTACTTCATGGCAAAACCCCATTTAACATCAAAAACCGCTGTGTAAACATAAACCTCTGTGCCAGTAGCCACTGTAAGGCATGATCACCGACGGCTGACTTGGGACTGATTTCAGTCTGTAACTGCTGCCGAGACTGCGTGCAAAAACGCTGTAAATCCGTCCCTGGTCATTACGTAATCCACAGTTCTCATTAGAACCTATGATTCCGTCTCCTCTCCCCCGCTCTCAAGAAAACAGCGAGAAAGTGACATACACATTATCCCGGCAGCATACGCGCCGTTGATAATGAAAATCTATGGGGCCGGGGACTTCCGGTTTCGGCGCCGACGGAATGTGAGCAGCAGTGAAGTGCTCCTGCTCTCCCAACTCGGGTACCCGCTAAAACTACAGGACAGAGGCAAGCAAAGAAGCACACTCGGCTGACCCGGACCCCTTCCAAGTGAGGTGAAGCAGCCAGGCGCAAACGGAGTTCCGCGAGTCCCGAGGAAGCGCGACGAACAAGAGGGATTAACAGCAGCGGGGTTACTCACCACCGAGCCCGGGGAGGGAAGCTCATCTCCGACGGTGTTAGCGCCCGCTACAAGAAGGTAGGTACCAGCAAGCGGTGGAGAAGAGGCAAAGGAGAAGAAGGTGTCAATGTCATGTGATAGTGTGAAGAGGTGGCGCAGTATAGGGAAGTGCGGTGGCCGGAAATTTGGCGCCAGGGGGTGGCGGCGGCGGCCATTTTAACAGCATCTGCCGCAGGTCCCAGCTATATGTGGCGTGCAGCCCTCAGCACCGTGAGAAGGGAGGGATCAGAAGACCGGGCAGAGGAAAGAAGGGTTATACAGCACCCTGTAAATCCACCAGTGACACAACACTGGTGGGAGAGCACAGGGATTGTGTCTTACAGGGGTCAAGGTGCCCTGAAGGACTTTCAAAAAGGGGTGACAAAGCCCCTCAGCCCCCAACAGGGTTCCCAGTATAGAGGCTTGTACCTCCTTGTCACAAAGCACTGTATCCCACTGAGAGGGCTGGGATTTCACACTCAAAGAAAAGTAAAGGTGTGCACAGGAGAACATACATCTCCATAACTTGGCTCATAGCACCATCTGCTGGCAAAGTCTGAAATTACACATAATCTCTTTGGCCTCCTTTGATAAGCATTTGTGAATCTGTAGGAGAAGTTGCAATACTCAAAAGTGTGATCGCTTGCAGAGAGGAGTTGGCAAGTTTACGGAACTCACTGGTCCATTTGATGGAGCGTAATTCCCAACCATGGGGAAAGCTAATAAAGCTAAGTCTACAGAGCCACAAGGGCCAGAAACCAGATCCAAACCCGTATGTTCCACCCCAAAATCGTCTGGCCCACCATCTCCAGTGCACTTGCCCTGTACACAATCTCAAGATGACACCTATGAACTATCCGAGACGCGTGATGGTCACCTGATTGACTATAAGAAACTTGCCATGGAAGTGGCTCAAATACTCCTGCCAGACATTCAAGCTACGCTGGCCGACACCGTTTCCGCCTCGCTACTACAACTCCAAGCGGATCTTAACATGCAAGACCAGAGAATTGACGAGATGGAAGAGAGAATTCAGACGTTAGAAGATGACACTGAACTGCACCATTCTAAAATCAAGGATCTAATAGAGGAGAACAAGCAATTATGGAATAAGGTGGAAGACTTGGAGAACAGGTCAAGAAGAAATAATCTACGGATAGTTGGCCTGTCTGAATTGATATCGCAAAAAGAGCTATTATCCATCTGTGAACAGAGTTACCATAAGTGCTGCGGATCCAGCCTCCTTTCAAGGTGGTGAGAGGCAATAGGCTAGTTCCAGACCGTAGAGGTGCAGGTATGAAGGGGCCTCTTCCCCAGGGGTCCAACGAGAAAGACCAAGAACAAGTAATTGCCAAGTTCTTCAGTTACACCGGACAATTACGGCATAATCGGGCCTTCAAGCGCTGCAAGGCACCCGGTGATGCTCAGGGTTTTCCCTCCAGAATTCTGTTTCGAAGCATATTTCTCCGCGATGTGGTGCGCAAAAGGAAAGGCATTTTCAGAATCTGTACAACTCTTCTCAACACGAAGATAAGATTTGCTTCTTCTGTTCCCTGGCTATTCTAGGAAAATTAAACACAGTAATGGCAATGTCCTCCTCGTTTCTACTCTCCGGTATGAAGCGAAACAGTATCTACATCGTCGACTAGCTTTGGATCAAGATTCTTCGAGTAGGTCTCAAAGGAGTCAACTAAATCTCATCTCCACAAAGGTTATTTCTACAAGAGGCTTCTCTTCGGGGCAGGGAGTGTAGCACCTAGACAATCGCTCCAGCTCAAGATCTTCACCGAAAGGGTCTTACCGGACATTCCGCCATCTGCTACTTGAGAGAAGAGCGTATCCTTTTGCTAATAAGTCCGAGGACAGAGGGCCAGCACCCTAAAGTGGATGGCGAGGTAGGCTTTAAATATCATCACCTCTTATGAATTTATAAAGGTGACATAATTTTTCTGCAGTAATGCTGGACCAATAGGGGGGGAATTGACAAGTTTGGGTACATATTGATTATAATTGTGTAAGTCTTGCTTTTAAAGATTATAGAGTTGGGGGCGGGTTTTGAGTGGAAAACTTTGTCTTAAGAATGGTAGGGGAAGGTCCACTGTGGCTCCCTATACAAGGGAGAGGAGGGAAGTCTCACAATGTCGGAAAAAAGAGGAGTCCAAATCTGTGAGTTCTGGTCGTTGTGTTGGGCAATACCAGGTTTTCAAGGTTGGGTGAATGTTTTTCAGAGTTAGAAAAGTGAAGTATTTTCCCTTCGTAGGCACAGGGCGGGAGGAGAGTGGGAGAAGAGGATCCAAAAAGACAGTGGAATAGGGAGGAATAGAGTACATTGATTTATGGGTCATATAAAGACAACAAGCCAAAATATAATTATGAAGTCATTTCGTGGAAAGTAAGTGGCAAAATTCCCCACAAAAGCGCAGGATGGTTGCGTCATTTGAAAAAACATAAAGGGGATTTTGGGGTATTGTGTTACAGGAAACACAACTGAATTCCGAGGACATGGCCATAATGCAGAAAATGTAGGTAAAGGCAGAAGTGGCGGGATCCCAGCGGTAAAAGAAAAGGGAGGAGTGATGTTTCTAATAAAAAGACTAATCACAATGCTCTGTTATTTCGACCAACCATATTGGCAGAGGGCAGAATATGCCATATCACTTTGGACTTCCCCCTCAGGGAGATTGGAGTGTGTAACAATGTATATGCTCCCAATAAGCAGGATAGGGTTTCTTCCAGACTTTAGAAGCAGCAGTCCCTGATTAGATAGAGAGTCACAAATAATAGTATCTGGGGACTTTTAAATGGGGTAATGAAGACAAGTGAGGATGAGGGAGAGGGATAAGAATCAGGGAGAATCAGGGAATTATGGCAAGGGGAGAATTTACTTTATTACTGCGACAAGTGATTGCAGACTTAAGGGTTGACGGACCATAATGGGAGAACAATGGTAATCCAGAGGGGAGGGACTACAACTGTTCTTCTCCAATCCTCAGAAGTTCCTGCGAAATCGAATTATTCTTTCTGAACAACAATTGGTGGGTAAGTTGGGTGGACGCTCAGAGAACGAGAAGTAGTAATCTCTGATCATCCCCCCCCGAATACTCTTGACATCCCGGATACGTTTACCCCAGAAGTCACCGATATTTTATGGAAGAATGCCGGACTTCTTCTGAAGGATGAGGGATGCTTTTTAGTTATTGAAGGGGTGGTGGAAAAGTAGTTTGGGGAGGCAAATGTAGGCATAGTGGATAACCCAATCATGGTATTTTGGACACGCTAAGAGGCATTTCAAAGGGGAAGAAAATGGCATACACAGCTCACATCAAGAAACAAGCGAGAGACCGCTTTCAAACCATGACTCAACTTCTCAGGGACAGTTATACGACTTTTCTGGGGTCTCTAAAGGAAGATGATAAGAAGAAATGGGTACAGGCAAAGACAGAGTTTGAGGGTTGGCAAGAAAAATTAGACAGAATTTATAGTGATCAACAACAGAATTCCTTTTTCAATTTAAATAAATCAGGGAAGATTGCTAGCAAACATGGGCCAGAGGGAAGCGTAAAGCAACGTAATCCATGGGTAAAAGACCACCGAGGTACTAAACAGACAGACCCTAAGCAAATAAACACTGTGTTTAAGGAGTTTTATGACACACTGTATAGGGAGGAGCATCAGGTTTCGGATCAGGCTCTGGAAAGATTCTTGGGCAAGCTGCAATTGCCAGCATTGACGGAGGAAGAGTTAGGATGTCTCAATGCCCCTATAGAGATGGAGGAATTGATAACCACAATAAAAGGGATCCCTAGTAATAAAGCACCAGGCCCGGACGGAATCACGGGGGGGTTTTATAAACTACTGGGCCAAGAGATGGGGGAAGTTCTGAAGCAAGTATTTGAGGAAATAATCGACAAAAAAGGGTGATGCCTTCGTCTAATACGCCTATATAAGAGTTTACACAAAGATGGGAGGGAACCAGATTGTCCGGGATCTACCGCCCAATCCTCACTAATATATTGTGGATATAAAAATTATTCTCACATATTAATGGCAAAATAGACTCGCAGCAGTAACTGCCAAGTTTATTGGCTCCAATCAAAATGGCTTCATTAAAGGGAGGTCTGGGGTCGCTAACATCAGACAAGTGCTAGCGGTCCAGGATAGTCTGGTGGGACGAGGGGATAATAACAACTGTCCAGCACTCTTTGCGGTAGATGCCGAAAAGGCATTTGACAATGTCAAATGGTCATGGCTTTATACTGTGATGGCAAAAATGAACATCAAAGGAGAATTCAGGTTCCTTTACTGAGTGCGGATTTATAATGACCGCCGCAGAGCTAGAGTGAATACTCCAGGCGGGATTCCTCTCTTATACCCATTAATTGTAGCAAAGGGAACAAGCAGGATGTCCGCTCACGCCCGTTGTTATTCAACATAGCCCGTGAGCAGTAATCAGACATCTTATAACCTTCGAATAATTTTGAAGGGATAAGGGTGGGTAGGGAGGAAATTAAACTATGCTGCTTTGCAGATGATATGATGATTTTCATGAATACCCCAAAGGATCACTTGGGAAAGGTCTTAGAATTTCTAGAGCAAGTAGGACAATTTGAGTGGTTACAAATAATGTTTCCTAAAGTCCAGCAGCCTCTTTTCCGGAACCTCATAGGGTGGAGGCCACTACGGAAAATAGTTCAGTGGTGTCATCTTATCTGACTTATTTGGGTAATAAGATTGGAGGGAGAGTTTCCTCTCTTTCTATCACCTCACTATAGCCCCTCTGATGACAAAATAATCGGAGAACTGAAGAGTGGAGTGCACTCCCATTACTTAATTGGGTTGAGCGACAGTTTACTTAAGATGATAAGTTTCGCGCGCCTCCTTTATCCCCTGCAGAATTTACCGCTATTATTGAAACATAAGGACATCAATAGACTGCAGTCAGCCTTCATAACCTTCCTTTGGAACTCAAAAAGGCCTAGAATCGCCTATAAAAAGCTGAGTCTTCCCAAGTCAGAGGGGGGATTAAACATCCCAATACAGTCTATTTAATCTTAGCAGCTCTGATGCGCCATGTTGAAGATTGGATCCATTGATACCAATCACTTCTCGTTTTTGTACAACTAGAGAAGCAAATTGGCTATCCCGGATAACCTGTTGGCTCTTTTACATCAGCGGTTAGGGGACCATCTCCCATGTTAAACTAATGTAGTATTAAGGATACAATAGCACATGGAAGCATATAAGGAAAAGTCCACACTCCCAAAGCTATTTGTCCGAAGTAAGCGCCTCCATTTGGGAAATGCCTTCCTTTCCGCATGGGAGAGAAAATAATTCTTTGAAGAGTTGAAAAAGCAAAAATATTAGGAAAATAGGAGACATGATCATAGTAAAGATAATAGATTCTGACTTGGCCGGATGTGATAGGGAAAGGTTTGGCTTGATTGAGGGTCAAATTTTCCAATTTTGGCAATGTAGGGCCTTTTGCTAGGCAGCATAAAAAATTAGCAGCGGGCAAGAAACACCCTGGCCAATTCGATACTTGATAAGGCAACAGGAGCAGTTGGATACTCTGTCTTTTAATTTATAAAAAACTTGGATAAAATTCTTGCCACATTAAGGAGTCATGCTTTTCGCGTCCTGGGAAAGGGAGTTGAACGACCCGGATGCCCAAGCAAAAAATCAGGGCATGTATGTGAAAAGTTAGAGGCGATATTATAAATGAAAATTTTGGAGAGAAATTTACTTCCGTCTGGCACCCAAAGGCCACCTACGCGTTTGATCCTTCCGCATAGGGGGGCACCAGCAGACTATCTCAGGGAGTGTCCAAAGTGTAAACTGCAAAAAAGCAAGACTTATCTCTGCATGGCAAATTGGCATTGCCCTAAGTTACAAAAAATATCGGTGAGAGGTATTGGTCTTGCATTAAAGAGGTATAAATATAAAGTGCCAAGTGAACCTATGAGTGCCATATTTCACTATATACTAGATCCGAAAGCCGAGGGGTCAGTCCCCATTCTTTTATTAAAATCAATAAGGGGTAACATTACGGTATTATTAGTAGGGAAGAAGTTCCTCTTACGACAACTGGCAAAAAGAAAGTGTATACCGACAAAGATAGAACTAGAGTTAATAATAAGTAGGCCTCTTTAATGATAGTTAGGATTAACGCAGAAATGCATAAGAGTACATTAACAGAAAAATTCTTCTGTAAATGGAAAAGCTATATTGTAAAAACTTTCTCAGACGAAGAGATCAAGAAGTTGATGGGCCCTTTCCGCACTTCGGATTATTATTATAGGGAAAAAATGGCTGGTTCTCTGGGCAGATTGGAGATTGGTGACGATACATAACCGGTTGGGATTCAATGGATTTAGGAAGTATTCTCTCCTCCTAAGTGTAGTTTACTTTTAGTTTCTGCTAAGGGTTTCTGCGATATGGGGGATATTTTGCCATAAAGAGGGTAAAGTCAGATAACACTTTTCCTAATTTGTCGTTTAGTTTCAGTGAAAAAGTTGGGGGGCGGTGGGGGGAGGCGGGAATCGGATTAATACAATGATAACCACGACTCGAATTATCATGCTTGTTGAATCCTAATAGGTTGACTTTTAATGGACTGTTCAGTGTTGGGTCGAAATTCTTATAGAAAAATGGAGAAGACTATGGGTGATAATTCGGTTTTGTCAATGTAACGGATATAGAAAAACTTGTCATGACAAAGTTTACATTGTTATCTTGTAAATGATTATCAATGCTTTTTCTTTCCGTCAATAAAGTATTGATTAAAAAAAAATAAAAACTATGGGGCCGACGAGCTAAAGGCCCCCCTGCCCCGCCCCGCCCCATACACACACTGTAATTGCAGGCAAAATCCGTCCCGCAATTACGCCGTGAATCCGCCGTGTGAACATGACCTAACATGGCGACATCATAGTACTTACTGGCTTTGTAGCTAGAACAGCATTATACCCCAAACACATACAGGAAACAACAGCGCCACACACCTGGTGAACTATCAAGCAGCCCAGTCCTAACACCTGAGACGAGGGATTAGGGAACCTGCCCTACTCCTGCTTTAGGCCATGCTCACACAGCTTAAAATGGGCCGTATTTCGGTCCATAATTACGCGCCGAAGTGCGGCAATTACGGGCCGAAAACGGCCCATTCATTAGGGTTTAATTTCACAGTTCTCATAGAGAACTATGGATTAGTCCCCTCTCCCTGCTCGGCGAACCCGCCGGGCGGGGATATAATTGACATTTCACTTTCTAGGGGCGTATATTAATGTTTGTCTATGGGCCGGCGATGTGCCGGCCCCCCGCTCCCTCTCCGCCCCCACAGCGTAATTGCGGGACGTAATTACGTCCCGCAGTTAAGCCGTGTGAACCTAGCCTTAGGGTGCTTTCACACGGTGCGTTTTTGATGCGTTTTTTCAATGCGTTTTTTGTGCAGGAAGGCACAGCAATTAATGCTGTACATTGCTGCACAAAAATCGCGGTTATTACCGCGATTTCATGCGAATTTTCTGCGATTTTTGCCGCAATTTTGTGCAGCAATGTACAGCATTAAAATTTCTGTGCCTTCCTGCACAAAACGCATTGAAAAAAACGCATCAAAAAAAGCACCAAATACGCACCGTATGAAAGCACCCCTTTGGCCGTGTTCACACGGCTTTTTTCGGCGCGGGGTTGGCGCCGTACTGTGCGCGGATTTGCGCTGCAGTTACAGCGCCAATCCGTCGCAGTAATTACGGTAATCCACTGCTCTCATAGAGAACAGTGGATTCCGTCGCTCCTCCCTGCTCGGCGAATCCGCCGGGCGGGGAGAAAGTGACATGTCAATTATTTACGGCGCGGACGCGCCGCAGATAATGGATGTCTATGGGGCCGGCGGGCCGCGCCCCTGCACCGCCCCCTTATTCAATCCGGCTCGCAAATCCGGCGTGAATAAGCCGTGTGGCTATGTTCACACGGCTTAAAATGGGACGTATTTCAGTCCGTAATTATGTATGTACACAGCCGCTCAGGAGGTGGAGCTGTATATACGCTTAGGAGGTGGAGCTGTATATACATGTATGCTCAGGAGGTGGAGCTGTATGTACATGTACGCTCAGGAGGTGGAGCTGTATGTACATGTATGCTCAGGAGGTGGAGCTGTATATACATGTACGCTCAGGAGGTGGAGCTGAATGTACACTCAGGAGGTGGAGCTGTATGTACACGGCCGCTCAGGAGGTGGAGCTGTATGTACACGTCCGCTCAGGAGGTGGAGCTCTATGTACATGTACACTTAGGAGGTGGAGCTGTATGTACATGTATGCTCAGGAGGTGGAGCTGTATATACATGTACGCTCAGGAGGTGGAGCTGTATGTACATGTACACTCAGGAGGTGGAGCTGTATGTACATGTACACTCAGGAGGTCGAGCTGTATGTACATGTAGGCGCAGGAGGTGGCGCTGTATATACATGTATGCTCAGGAGTTGGAGCTGTATATACATGTATGCTCAGGAGGTGGAGCTGTATGTACATGTACACTCAGAAGGTGGAGCTGTATGTGCAGGTACACTCAGGAGGTGGAGCTGTATATACACTCAGGAGGTGGAGCTGTATGTACATGTACGCTCAGGAGGTGGAGCTGTATGTACGCTCAGGAGGTGGAGCTCTATGTACATGTACACTCAGGAGGTGGAGCTGTATATACGCTCAGGAGGTGGAGCTGTATGTACGCTCAGGAGGTGGAGCTGTATATACATGTACGCTCAGGAGGTGGAGCTGTATATACATGTACGCTCAGGAGGTGGAGCTGTATGTACATGTACGCTCAGGAGGTGGAGCTGTATATACATGTACGCTCAGGAGGTGGAGCTGTATGTACATGTACGCTCAGGAGGTGGAGCTGTATATACATGTACGCTCAGCGATGACCCAGGAGGTGGAGCTTAAATACATGATGTCAGGGGTGGGTGTAGACGCTCAAATGGGGGGCTGTATGACCCTTTCCCCAGGAGGGGGAGCTGAATACATGATGCTCAGGGGTGGAGCTGAAACAGACCCAGGAGGTGGAGCTGTAATGACATTTTGCCAGGAGGGGACTGTAATACATGTACCTCAGGAGGTGACTGTATGACCTGTACCCAGGGGGTGACGTATGTACCTGTACCTCAGGGGGGTGGGGCGTATGTACATTTTTCGCTCAGGGGAAGGAGCTGTAAAATTAGCTCAGGGGTAGCTGTATGTACCGTACCCAGGGGGGGAGCGTATTTCCTGACCTCAGGGGGTGGAGCTGTTAAACAGTGCCAGGAGGTGGGGGCTGTATATACATGTACGCCGGAGGTGGAGCTTTTTGTACCCCGTATGCTCAGGGGGTGGGGGCTGTATAACATGTATGCTCAAGGTGGGGGCTGATGTACCTTACGTCGAGGTGGAGCTTATGTACCTGTACGCTCAGGGGTGGAGCTGATGTACATTTTTCGCTCAGGGGATGGAGCTGTATAAATGTTCTCAGGAGGGGGAGCTGAAAATACCTTACGCCCAAGGTACTTTTTTACCGTACGCTCAAGGGGGGAGCTGTATTTCCTTACCCAGGGGGGAGCGTATATACATGTACGCTCAAGGGGGCTTTTATACATGTACCTCAGGGGGTGGAGCGTATTCCTGTATGCCAAGGGGGAGCGTAAATACATTATCTCAGGGTGGACTGTATAACATTATGCTCAGGGGGTGGACTGTATATACAGACCTCAGGAGGGAGCTGTATAACATGTACGGGAGGAGGGGGAGCTGTAATACATGTACGCCAGGGGGTGGGGCTGTAATACATGACCTCAGATACAGCTCATGATTTCCCCCCAGCCTACCTCGAGTATTCCTCCGCGCCCTCCTGCCCTCCGTGCCATCCACGTGACAACACACGCGCTGATTCCTACCTAGCACTCCTCCGCGCCAGCCCCGCCCATACACGTGACTGATCACATGATCGTGACGTCAGGTAAGGTCCTGTGTGGCCGGGGCCGTGTAGTAAGAAATTGCGGAGCTTCCCCTGCCGGCTGCGGAGTGGCTCCCCTTCGGGGGGCACCGGGGCGCACCCCCCCGGTATGACCCCTCTTTTAAGTAGATGCCCGGAGCAGGGGGCGCTAGCGATGATGCTCTACAGGTGACTGTGATCAGAGTCCTGACAGCAGCGTCTGTGCTGGGGACGAGCTGCAGGCTGTGATCGGGCCGGGGGGCTTCCCCGGAGCAGGATCCCCGGTGAGGAGCGTAAACGGGCCGGGATCCCGGGGGGGGGGAGGAAATGTGTGGGAAAACGGCGGAAACCTGGGGGGGGGAAAAAGTTTGTGTGTTTACGGGGTTTGGGTCCCGGGGGGGGGAGAGGGTGAGTGTGTGTAAACGGGCTGGATCCTGGGGGGGGGAGGGGTGTTGTTTACGGCTGGGTCCTGGGGGGAGGTGGGGTTATAAAAGGCTGGGCCTGGGGGGGGAGAGGGGTGTGTGTGTTGTTTAAAACGGGGGTTTATCCGGGGGAGGGGGGTTTGTATAAAGGGCCCGATCCCCGGGGGAAGGAAATGGGGTGAAAACGGGTTGGGTCCTGGGGGGGGGAAAAGGGGTTTTGGTTTTCGGGGTGGGTCCTGGGGGGAGGGAGGGTGTGTGTGTGTGAAACGGGCTGGATCCGGGGGAAGGGGGAATGGGGTGTGGTATACGGGCTGGAAACCTGGGGGGGGGAAATTTTTGGGGTGAAACGGCTGGATCCTGGGGGGAGGGGAGTTTGCGGTTTTATACGGGGTTATCCTGGTTTGGGGGGGAGTGGTGTGTGTGTGTTAAAGGGCTGGGTCCTGGGGGGGGGAAGTGTGGTGTGTATACGGCTGGACCGGGGGGGTGGGGGGAGAAAAGGGGTGCTTTTGGAAAAATCTGGGCCCGGGGGGGGGAGAGTGTTTTCGTGTTTAAACGGGGGTGGATCCTGGGGGGAGGAGATTGGTGTTTTTACGGCCTTTAAACCTGGGGGGGAAAATTTGTTGGGTATACGGGCGGGGGTCCCCGGGGGGGGGGAGAGTGTGTTGTGTGGGTATACGGGCTGGGGTCCGGGGGGGTTTAGGGGAGTGTTTCGGGGTGGGATACGGGCTGGGCCTGGGGGAGGAGAGGGTGCGTGTGTATACGGGCTGGATCCTGGGGGGGGAGGAGAGGGTGCGTGTGTATACGGGCTGGATCCTGGGGGGGAGGAGAGGGTGCGTGTGTATACGGGCTGGATCCTGGGGGGGAGGAGGGGGTTCTGGGATATGGGGAAGGGGGGAGGGAGAGGGTGCGTGTTAAACGGGCTTGGGTTTCCCGGGGGGGGAGGAGTGTGTGTGGGGTGTGTATACCGGGGTGGATCCTTTGGGGAGGGGAGGGTGCTTTTGGGATACGGGGTGGATGCTGGGGGGGGGAGAGGTTTCGTTGTATACCCGGGGTGGATCCAAAGGGGGGGAGGAGAGGGTGCGTGTGTATACGGGCTGGATCCTGGGGGGGGAGAGGGTGCGTGTGTATACGGGCTGGATCCTGGGGGGGGAGAGGGTGCGTGTGTATACGGGCTGGATCCTGGGGGGGGGAGAGGGTGCGTGTGTATACGGGCTGGATCCTGGGGGGGGGGGGGGGGGTGTTGGGAAAGGGGTGGGTCCTGGGGGGAAAGGGCGGTGTTTTACGGGCAGGATCCTAGGGGGGGGGGGGGAAGGGGGGCCGTTATAAGGGGTGGATCCTGGGGGGGGAGGGGGGTTTCGTGTGTATACCGGGGGGTTTGGGTTTCCCAGGGGGGGGGGGGGTGGCGGGGGGGGTATACCCTGGGGGTGGATCCTGGGGGGGGAGAAAGGGTTTTGGGGTGTAAAACGGGTGGATCCTGGGGGGAGAGAGGGTGGAAAACGGGGGTGGATCCTTTGGGGGGGGAAATTTTGTTCGTTTTTTATACGGCCCCCCTCCTGGGGGAGGAGAGGTTGGGGTGTGTAACGGGCGGGTCCGGGGGGAGGAGAGGGGTTTTGTGTGTAAAACCTGGATCCTGGGGGGGGGAAGTGTGTTGTGTATACTGGCTGGATCCTGGGGGGGGAAGTTCGGGTGTAAACGGGCCCGGATCCTGGGGGGGAAGTGGGGTGTGTTTGTATACGGGCTGGAACCTTGGGGGGGGGATTTTGGGGTATATGGGGTGGAATTTTGGGGGAGGAGTGTGGGGTAAACGGGCGGATCCTGGGGGGGGGGGGGGGGTGTGGGGATACGGGCTGGTCCTGGGGGAGAGGAAGTGTTTTTTTAAAAGGGCTGGGTCCCTGGGGGGGAGGGGAAATTTTTATCCGGTACCTGGGGGGGGAGAGGTCGGGTGTTTACGGGCTGGATCCGGGGGGGAAGGGGGGCGTTTTGTATACGTGCTTTGGTCCCGGGGGGGGAGGAGGTTTTGGTTTAAAACGGGCTGGATCCTGGGGGGGGGAGGGGGCGTGGGGTTACGGGCTGATCCTGGGGGGGGGAAAAGGGGGCGTGTGTATACGGGCGGATCCTGGGGGGAGGGGTGGGGTTTATACGGGGTGGATCCTGGGGGGGAAAGGGGGCGTTGGGAATAAAGGGGGGATCCCCGGGGGGGGAGGGTGGGGTGTGATACGGGCTGGGTTTCCTGGGGGGGGGGAGGGTCGTGTGTAAAACGGGCCCGGATCCTGGGGGGGAGAGGGGTTTGTTTGTGTGTGTATAAAAGGGGTGGAAACCGGGGGGGGGAGTGTGTGTATACTGGGTGGAAAACCCGGGGGGGGGGAGAGGGTGTGTGTGTATAAAGGGTTGGGGTCCCGGGGGGGGAGGAGAGGGTGGGGTGTATACGGGCCGGAACCCCGGGGGAGGGATAGTGGATGTTTTTGGCCCTGGAAACCTTGGGGGAAAAGATTTTTGTGTGTAATACGGGGGGATCCTGGGGGGAGAAGGTGTGGGGTGGTTACGGGCTGGAACCTGGGGGGGAGGGATGGTGTGTTGTGTATAAGGGGTGATCCTTTGGGGGGGGAGAGGTGTGTATACGGGCTGGTCCGGGGGGGAGAGTGGGGGGGGGGGGGGGGGGTGCGGGATCCGGTTGGGGGAGGGGAAATTCGTTGGGGATACGCGTACCTGGGGGAAAGGGGGAGTGTGTGTGGTATACGGGTGGGTCCCGGGGGGGAAGAGTTGCTTGTTTGTTTTTTAACCCGGGGTGGGTCCTGGGGGGGGGAGAGTTGGGGTGTGAAAAAGGGGTGGATCCGGGGGGGGGAGGAGAGGGTGAGTGTGTATACGGGCTGGATCCGGGGTGAGGGAAAGGGGGTTTTGTTGGGTGTGTATACGGGCCCGGATCCTTGGGGGGGGGAAAGTGTGTGTTTGTGTTTACCGGGCTGGAATCCTGGGGGGGGGGAGGGTTTTGGGGTAAACGGGGTTGGGTCCGGGGGGAGTAGAGGGGTGGTTTTAAAAAGGGCTGATCCTGGGGGAGGGGAAAGGGGGTGGGGTATACGGGGTTTATCCTTTGGGGGGGGGTTTAAAAAGGGGGGGGAAAAAACGGGAATGGGTCCCGGGGGGGGGGAAAGGGGGCCGGTTATAAAAGGCCCGGGTCCTGGGGGGGAGGAGAGGGTTTTCTTTAAACAGGCTTTGGGGGGAATTTTGGGGGGGTAGAGGTGCGTTGTAACTTTGGGTGGATCCGGGGGGGGGGGGAAGGGGGGTGGTGTTGTTAAACGGGCTTTTATCCCGGGGGGGAAGGGTGCGGTTGGGGGGGTATACGGGCTGGATCCTGGGGGGGGGGCGGGTGTGTATACGGGCTTTAAAACCTTTGGGGGGGGAAAGTGTTGGGGTGAATACGGGTGGGGGTCCTGGGGGGAGGGGATGTGCGTTGTAACGGGGTGGATCCTGGGGGGAGGAAGGGGGCGTGTGTAAAAACGGCGGATCCGGGGAGGAAGGGTGCGGTGTATAAAAGGGGTGGATCCCCGGGGGGGGAGAGTGTGGGGTGAAGGGCTGGTCCTAGGGGGGGGGGGGGGGGAGAGGGGTTCGTTGGGATACGGGGTTGGGTCCCCGGGGGGGGAGGGTGGCGGGTGTAAACCGGGGTGGAACCCCAAGGGGGGGGGAAGGGGGCTTTTGTAAAACCGGTTTTGGGCCAAAAGGGGGGGGGAAAGGGGGGCTGGTATACGGCCTTGGGGCCTAGGGGGGGAGAATGGGTTTTCGTGTGTATACGGGGGGGACCTAGTTGGGGGAGAGGTCGGTGTATCCCGGGGGGGGTTTTTCCCTTGGGGGGGGGGAAAGGGGGCGTGTGTAAACGGGCTGGGGTCCTGGGGGAGGAGATGTGCGGTTAAACGGGCTTTTTTCCTGGGGGGGAGGGTGGGGTGTGAAAACGGCCGATCCTTGGGGGGGGGGAGGGGCGTGTTTTAAAAACGGGGTGATCCCCGGGGGGGGAAAAAGGGTTTCGGGGTGGTTTTTAAACCCCGGGGGGATACCCCGGGGGGGGGAAGGGGGCGGTTTTTACGGGCTGATCCTAGGGGGGGAAAATTTTCGGGGATACGGGCTGGATCCTGGGGGGGAGAGGGGGCGGTGGGAAACGGGGTGGGGTTCTGGGGGGGGGAGAGGGGGGTTGGTGAAAGACGCCTGGAATCCTTAGGGGACGTGGTAAAACCGGGGTTGGGTCCTTGGGGGGGCTGGGGTTTTTTTATATACAAAGGCGGAACCTGGGGGGGGGGGAGGGTGATTGTATACGGGTGGACCCCGGGGGGGGGTAGGAGTTTGAAAACAGGGCTTGGGCCCTTTGGGGGGGGTGGGGGGGGGAGGGAAGTGTGTATAACCCGGGTGGATTTCCCGGGGGGGGAGAGTGTGTAACGGGCGGTCCTGGGGGGAGGGAGAGTGTTAAAAGGGGGGATCCTTTGGATGAGCTTGTATAAAAGTGCTGGATCCTTTGTTGGGGGGTTTGTGTATACGGGCTGGACCCGGGGGGGGGGGGTTCGGGCGGATCCTGTGGGGATTGGTGGTTATACGGGGTGGACCCTGGGGGGGAGGATTGTTGTTTAAAAGGTCTTGGGGTCCTTTTTTGGGGGGGAGTGTGTGTATACGGCTGGGCCCTGGGGGGAAAGGGGTGTTTTGTATACGTTTAACCCCGGGGGGGGTGGGTATACGGGGGGAACCTGGGGAAGTGGGGTTATACGGGTTTACCCTGGGGGGGGGGGGTGTGAAACGGGGGTTATTCCCGGGGGGAAGAGGGTGCGTGTGTAAAGGGGCGGGACCTGGGGGAGGGGGGGTGGTGTATAGGGGCTGGATCCTGGGGGGGGGGGTGTGTGTAAGGGCGGGACCCTGGGGGGGGGGGGTTTTTGTGAATACGGCGGACCCTGGGGAGGATGTGGTATACGGCTGGATCCTGGGGGAGGATGTGTGTAAAAGTGGACCTGGGGGAGGAGTGGGGTTTGTATACGGCTGATCCTGGGGGGAGGAGAGTGTGGGTGTTGTAAAACGGGCGGGAAACCGGGGGGGAGGAGAGTGTGTGTGTGTTTATACGGGCTGGATCCGGGGGGGAGGATATGTGTGGGGGTAGTAACGGGCTGGATCCCTGGGGGAGGAAAAGTGGTGTATACGGGCTGGATCCTGGGGGGAGGAGAGTGTGTGTGTGTGTATACGGGCTGGATCCTGGGGGGAGGAGAGGGTGTGTGTGTGTGTGTGTATACGGGCTGGATCCTGGGGGGAGGTGTGTGTGTATACGGGCTGGATCCTGGGGGGAGGAGAGTGAGTGTGTGTATACGGGCTGGATCCTGGGGGGGAGGAGTGTGTGAATACGGGCTGGATCCTGGGCGGAGGAGTGTGTGTATACGGGCTGGATCCTGGGGGAGGAGTGTGTGTATACGGGCTGGATCCTGGGGGGAGGAGTGTGTGTATACGGGCTGGATCCTGGGGGGAGGAGTGTGTGTATACCTCCTGGATCCTGTGGGGAAGGAGACACCGCCTGGGTCCTGGTAGAGACTTGTTATGTTACCAAAATGTTCCCTAACCTGTCACTCTCCAGCTGCTCCAAACTACTACTCCCACTCTGCTGCTGTGGTCATGCCGGGAGCTGTAGTCGCAGGTTGGGAACATTGTAGTGAGGTCGTTTGATACGAATCTTGGGCTTCTGGATCGTCACACTGTGGATCCGTGCAGTATTGTGGAGGTGGAGTCTGAGCGATTTTTGGCAGCTGTTACTAATGTCCCCTCAGTGTCCTGCACATCACTACCTCTTTATGGGACGTTGTATCTTAGAGCCACACTCCCCATATGACGTCCCTGACACCGCTGACCTGCGGCTCGTGATTGATGGACGATCCAACCAGTCATCGCAAACAACTTAATATATATTTTAAAGCGCTGTACACTCAAGGGGGGGGGAGGTATGTACATGACAGAGGTCTAAACAATGATAAATGATTGGTACAGAGGAAGGGAGGAAGCGAAGGCTTACAGTGTTTTATTTGTAAAACCCCTGTATTAGTGAGGTGCATACAGAGATTGGCGGTCTAGTAGCTCCTCTACAGTACAGTGCAGTACTAGACGTCCTGTACTGCTCTTACATGTATTAGTGAAGTGCAGGCAGTGATTGGTGGTCTACCAGCTCCTCTCTACATTGCAGTGCGGTACTACATGTCCTGTACTGCTCTTACAGGTATTACTGAAGAGGAAGTGCATACAGTGATTGGCGGTGTAGTAGTACATTTCTACAGTATGATTATTATTATTATTTATTTTAAAGCGCCATTGATTCCAGGGCGCTGTACATTCGAGGGGGTTACATACATTACATAAATCAAACGAGTACAGTGATAAGGGATAATGACAATTGGCACGACAGAGGGAGAGAGGACCCTACCCGCGAGGGCTTACAATCTACAAGGAGGGGGAAAGAGACAGGAGGTGAGGGGCAGACATGTTTGTGGAGGAAATAGTGACAAGGTTAGTGAAGGTTATAGGCAAGCCTGAAAAAATGGGTTTTCAGGTTGCTTTTGAAGCTGGTGAAAGTGGAGGAGAGTCTGATGTGTTGGGGCAGTGAGTTCCAGAGTGTGGGTGCAGTGCAGTACTACATGTTCGGTACTGCTTACATGTATTAGTGAGGTGCATGCAGTGATTGGCGGTCTAGTAGCTCCTCTCTACAGTACAGTGCGGTACTACATGTCCTGTACTGCTCTTACATGTATTAGTGAGGTGCATGCAGTGATTGGCGGTCTAGTAGCGCCTCTCTACAGTACAGTGCAGTGTTACATGTCCTGTACTACTCTTACATGTATTAGTAAGGTGCATGCAGTGATTGCTTCTCTAGTAGCGCCTCTCTACAGTACAGTGCAGTGTTACATGTCCTGTACTGCTTACATGTATTAGTGAGGTGCATGCAGTGATTGGCGGTCTAGTAGCACCTTTACAGTACAGTGCGGTACTACATGTCCTGTACTGCTCTTACATGTATTAGTGAGGTGCATGCAGTGATTGGCGGTCTAGTAGCTCCTCTCTACAGTACAGTGCAGTGCTACATGTCCTGTACTGCTCTTACATGTATTAGTGAGCCTACAGACTGACCAAGAAGTGTGAGTCTGAAGCTGGCTGTGGCTGTGAAACTGCTTGGTGAGAAAGCCCCTTTAATTCCTTTTGTTTTTGTAAGTGCATTGCTCTGTGTTTATTACAGATGCCGCTGTGCTGAAGGAACATGTTTGGTTAAATGGCTGACGTTCTGTCACGGCTGATCGGCTGCACAGTGTAGAGACGATGGCGACCCCATATGTACCTGTGCCAATAGGGAATCCATCTTCGAGCAACATAATAACTAGAAGCCAAAGAAGCTCCTCCCTGGGAAGCAGCTCAACAAGTTCAACCTCCTCAAAAGAGCCGCCTGAAGATGGCAACCCTAGAAGCCGCAAGAAGCTGAGCGCCCCCGACCAGCTGAGCTGTACCTCCTCTGTGTGTAGCAGCCCCCTTGTTAGGACTAAATTTGACTCCTCTGTAGAGTTCAACTCCCGACCAGTGCCACATGAATATGTGCCTGACTCCACCGAGCTGGAAGAGAGGCCTTCAACACCAACCATCTTAGGATATGAAGTGATGGAGGAACGGGCCAAGTTTACAGTAAGCAGATCCCGCCCGCTAATTTACTGCATGTTCTTCTCTTTTAATTGGCATTTTACTAACTGGCAAGTTTCACCCCAGTTTATTAGGAGGCACATTTTTGTGCCTATATTAGGGCTATGTGTCCCTACCCATGCTTAGAGGGGTTGTCCAGCATCCTTTTCAAGCGATAATATACTGCAGAGCCTCTAAGAAAATACAAACCAGCCCCTCTTTACTGTCCATTTCAGCAGTGGGTCTGCTGGTCCTCTCCCCAGGTCTTCTGTTGTGTCTCGGCTTCAGCCACATGGAATATCATGGCCGTAGTGTCACGTGACCCTGTCTGGCATCAACGTGTGGAAGTGAAGGCTCTGAATGCTGACGTTGGGCAATGTCACATGACCACTGCAGCCAATCAGAGGCTGCAGCTGTCACGCTTCATTCAGATCGAAGACAACAGAAGAGTAGGAGAGGGCCAGCAGATGCATCGCTGGAATGTACAGCGGGGGAGTATACTTTTATTAAACGCTCCGTGCCATGTGAGCAGCTAGTTGACGGGCTTCATTCAGGTCCCGGATGTGGGTCTTGGACCTATCAGACAGTGATTGGATATCCTAGCAACATGCCATCATTGACTAAAGTGGGACAACCCCTTTAAGCCTGCAGTCAGAAGGGGGTACACGGCCATAATTTAAACACAATAATGTGCTTGAGTTTAATCAGACATTGGTGTATATGAGGAATTAATCTATTCTACTTTTAAAGACTACTCCTGTATAGACCAGACTCTTTTGCAGAAGGTTTTCCATTTCCCATCTTTTGTGTTTTTTACTACGATTTTGAATGATTTTAGCAAAGATTTTACCGTATTTCTATTTTTTGTTACACTACTGGTGCATCTCAAAATTCTCATTGAAAAGATAATTGAAATCATTAATTTAAGTCAAATAGAGAAACCCATATATTGTATAGACTCATTACAGTATGAGTTACAAGGTTTAATATACTGTAATAATTTGTGAGCCCTATAACAAATAAAAAGTCCTGGAGAACCCCTTTAATTTTCAATGATATTCTAATTTTTTTTAGATGCACTAGTATATGGGGTTCATGTAAAATTCTCATTTCTTAAGTCTGATCAGGTTGGATCTACATTTAAATTTTTCTCTTTCAGCGACTTCATTTTTGGGTGCATCGTCATGATTGCTCATCGTTGGCACTCCTTGGTGCCGTGTAATAGTGTATTTGGATAGATTTGGTTGATGAAGCAAAATGAGTACATCTGATCTGTTAGATTGATCCTTCCTGCTTAAAGGGGTTTACCACAAAGTAAAATTGACGTGGGAAGCTTGCAAATTAAATAATAAACATTTTCATAATTCATCAATATTAAAAATTCTCTACCTTTTTTGTTTTAGCTGCTCCCTCTCTAAGGGATACGACCAGTGATGAGAGCTCCTAAGTCCTGGTCGCACATGCTCAGACATTACCTCTCCTCTCAGAGAGTTACTGTCAGTCTCTTTCCTGCATAGTAAGCGCGCGCACTCGCTGCTGAGCGAGTGTTCAACCCCAGGTGCTGTCATTCTGCTCCTGTTCTCTGTGCTCCTTTGTAATTAGTCAAACAGTGCAAATAAATAAAAGGAAAAAGAAACCTCAATCAGGTTTGTGCATTGAGGGGATAAAAAAATCAACACATTTGATCCCTGCAGGGATTTGAACCTAGGACCCCTATGCTGAAAGTGCTAACCCCTCAGCTACATAGTAGCTACTCACAACTCTTTACATAAAGAGACTGACTAGAGTGAGCACGCTGTGGGGAAAGGCAGGGTAATGTCAAGCCTGCTGAGTCATATGATAGGCATTTTAAACAAATCATACACACCACCTTTTGAAGACCTTGAAAGTTGAAGCAGGACAAGCCAGGCATTAAATGCCTTTGTGGTAAAATCCCTTTAAAGAAGACCTTGATCCCCTGCTTTCGTAAAAATAACTATATTCCTCATGAAGTAACAATTCTGGAGTATCTTTCCTTAGATCTGTATGTAGTGTGGTTCTTCTATTACTCTTGATAGTTAGTTATTACTAAATTGTCAGCTTTGTATTACCAATTGGGGGGTTTGTATTTGCATAGTTTCACATTGTCAAATTGGTATGCAGGGACACACCCCTTTGACTATAAGGAGTAGTAGCATCCAGTTGACTATTTAGTAATACATTTCTAGCACAACACAAAGTAATAAGAGAAGAAGATTCCAGAATTATTTTGCAGGAAGCACAAGTATTTACTACAATACACAATATAGTGCTCCCTCGAAACACAACACTAAGAAAGAAGATGTCACTGCTCCTCTTTTAGGAAGAATCCTTTTAGGCTATGTTCACATGGCTTAATTGCGGGCACGTATTTCGCCCCGCAATTACGCAGTGGGGGGCGGGGCGGGCGGTAGCCGCCGGTCCCATAGACATTCATTATTCTCGGCGCGTATCCGTCGCTAGTAATTGACATGTCACTTATCTCCACCTGCGCCGTATTGTACGAGCAGGGAGAGGAGATGTAATCCATAGTTCTCTATGAGAACTGTGGATTACCGTAATGACTGGGACGTATCTCGCCCCGTATTTCGCGCAGTACGGCGCGAAATATGGGGCGAGATATTTCTCAAAATAAGCCGTGTGAACATAGCCTAAGAGTATCTCAAACGATTAGTAGGAAGTCCTCATAATCTGTAACCCATTTGCTAAAGCTAAGTGCATATAAGTGTGTTAAAGGGGTATTCCGACTACACAGATTCATAGCATATCCCTAAGATATGTCATTGGCGTTACAAATGTAGAGGTTCTACGTCTGGGATCCTAACTATTGGAAGTTAAGTGTCTGGCTCAACGGTGGAGCCCACACCGGTCAGGACATTTATGGAGCTTTATATGGACATTAAAATGGAGGTCATGGATGGAAGACTCTCTGGCTCTAGTAGACCCCGTCTTTGCATGTATGGTGTGGGCGGCCATTTCTGGGTTTAGCCCCTTGTAGTCCTCTCTGTGACTGTTTACCAGGAAGGTCTCAAGAAACTCAAGGGGTTGTCCTGCGTTATAACATTTCTGGTCTTGCCTCACGTGCCAGTATTTGTCCCCAAAATCAGGTAATCACCAGAGGTGTCGCGAGTCTGACACCTAGCCATATAACTACGGTGACCTATCCTGCGAGTCAGCTATCAGTTTTGTAAGGTATAATAATGTGGCTGCTGGGTTACAATCAGGGCTGTGGAGTTGGAGTCGGTGCCTATTTTGCAGGAGTCGGAGTCGTCATAAAGGGACCGACTCCCAAAATATATAAGTTGGTCCCGTTAGTTCGATGCAGTGCAAAGAGCAAAAGAAATTGGCTCCGGCCAGTGCTACTGCTCCCATATCTTCAGCCTTATCACATGAGGAGTGTAATTGATGACATGGAGCAGGCAAAGTGCTGCCCCAGGGGAAAAGATCCTGCTCCCATGGCAAACAGATTTCAGCTAAATTTTTCACCGAAGAGTTCAACCATCCATCAAAACTGGCTGTGGCTGAGGCAATTCCTTTATACCCTGACATTGCTAGAGATGTTGCCCCTGTGGTCACCGCTTTGCCCCCAACCCAAGTTAGTGTAGAGAGGCCGTTCTCTAGCCTGGAAATAATAAGATCAGATGTGAGGTCATGTATGCAGGATCTGATGGAGGCAATACTATTTCTCAGAACAAATTCAGAGACTCCACAAATGGTCCTGCAGTGTTTTGCATATTTACAATGTTTTTATGTTCTAAAGTCATATCCAATAAATATATTTTACACTGACAAGCAAAATGGTAACAATGTTTTGAACTTGTGACTTTCAGGCTCCATATCTCTCCATCCACTACAGCTTTGTACATGAGGCTACTGTAATTTTATATACAGTCATCTTACCTATCTTATACATAAATTGGACCTGCAGACCTGCAAGTATTTAGCATCTGCTCAGTTCTGTACCTTCTTTCCTGTAACCGCATTGTTACTGTTTTGCTCCTAAAAATCAAAATGTTAATTATTATTCATTTGTTAGTATTTGGAAAATCCACCTTTGGTTTTCAATACAGCCTGAATCCTTCTGGGCTCTGAAACAGATTCAAGCATATCTTGACAAAAATCTGATCCCCGGTCTCTTCTACACATTCCCAATGTTGGTGCAGACTGGACTTGGATACAAATACAGCTTTTTATTCAACTCTACCCACAAGTGTTCAAAATATCAAAACAGTGTTACCATTTAGCTTATCAGTGTCTGTTCTACCTAAATAGCTTGATTATTGTATCATAAGGTAATAAACAGCCAGATGTTACACTTAAACATGCGCCATGTATGAGGGAGTCGGAGGTTTGGGAAATTGAGAAGTCGGGGCTTTGGCTTGCCGACTCCACAGCCCTGGTTATAATAGTGGCTCTGTCCTTCACTATCCTGTGAGTCAGCTATCAGGTTTGTAAGGTTTAAAGGGGTTGTCTCACTAAAAGGATTGCTTTTTATGTTAAAGATCTGGCAAAAACAAGTCACTTGTAATATGTGTCCATTAACAGTGTCCTACCTATTCTGAGATATCCCCTCTTGTATGGGCTGCATCAGCTCCTCAGGTCGCTATAACTACAGACCTGTTTGATCTATCCTGATAGGCTGTCAGCGCTGGTTGCTATAGCTACAGACCTGGTTTCTACTGCAGCCTAGTAGAAGCCTGTAAACACGCCCCTGAATTCAAAATTAAGCCAAGGAAACAGAACTGAGGTAAGATGAATCAATGTAGCGAGACAACCCCTTTAATAATGTGGCTACTTGTTTACCATACTGGCTGTGTCCTTCACTATCCTGTGAGTCAGCAATCAGTTCTGTAAGGTATAATAATGTGGCTGCTGGGTAACAATAGTGGCTGTGTCTTTCTCTTTCGGGATTTCTGCATTTACTGAGAAAATGGAAAAACTAATGAATTTCCAGCAATATTAAGGGAAGTTCTAGGCGCGTCACATGCGGTTGTTAATGTACACAGTTGTCTTTGTATTTGCAGACTGATATAGCTTTTATTGATCCTATTATGTAACATTTCCCCTTTGTAGCCATTTTTTTCCTTCTTGTTTCTTATCTTCTAGTTAAATAATGTTAAGATATTGATCACAGACAGAGAGGACACCATTGGGGCTTAGTCTTGTTTCCTTATGGTATAAACCCCCACAGTTGGGTTATTTTATAGGAAGATCAGCCCATTGTATTATATTTGGCTGTTGGCTAAATCTCATTATGTAGTTGTTCCTGACCATAACCCTGGGAAAATAAACAAAATGGTAAAAGCAATGTCTATAAGGAGGCAGCTTTAGCCTGAAAATCTAGGGGTATCACATTGATTATTTCTGCTAATGACGGCAGCTTTTGTTTGAGCCACATTTAGACATTATGGAGTGGGAGCCCCCCCTTAAAGCGGTGTTCTCACCATGTTGTTTCACAGAGCAACTGTCAGCTTTAGAATCACACTTCCTGCTTCTATAGCAGTGATTAGAATATCAGCTCTGTATTCCCAGCTCTTCTTATTGCACTGAATTGATCTATAGTGCAGAAGGCTACAGAGCATAAAGGGGAGAATACCAGTGCTTATCAAAGCTAAATAGTCTCCTTTGTTAGACGTAACACGCTCTGTTCTGCAGCTGCTGTCCAACATTATAACGTTACGCCCTGCTCTCCGACAAGTCAAGGAGCGGAGGGGAGAGCAGGACGGTAACTGGAGAAACGTGTGTGCATCCAGAGCAGATAAAATTTCTCATCTCCTGGCCAGGGCAGTATCAAGAGCCATGTGTTTGGTAAGTCTTGATTTTACTATTCCCAACATGCTGAAAACTAATCTTTGTATTATTATTTATTTTAAAGCACCATTGATTCCAGGGCGCTGTACATTCGAGGGGGTTACATACCTAACATAAGTCAAACGAGTACAATGATAAGTGATGAATGACAATTGGCATGACAGAGGGAGAGAGGACCCTACCCGCGAGGGCTTACAATCTACAGGGAGGGGGAAAGAGACAGGAGGTGAGGGACAGACATGTTTGTGGAGGAAGTAGTGACAAGTTTAGTGAAGGTTATAAGCAAGCCTGAAGAAATGGGTTTTCAGATTGGTTTTGAAGCTGGTGAAAGTGGAGGAGAGTCTGATGTGTTGGGTCAGTGAGTTCCAGAGTGTGGGTGAAGCACGGGAGAAGTCTTGGAGACGGTTGTGTGAGGAGCTGATAAGAGGAGAACAGAGAAGAAGGTCCTGTGAGGAGCGGAGATTGCCAGAGGGGAGGTATCTGGAGATTAAGGCAGAGATGTATGGAGGGGAGAGGTCATGGAGAGCCTTGTAGGTCAGGGTTAGCAACTTGAAATGAATTCGCTGGGCAACGGGGAGCCAGTGAAGAGATTGGCAGAGGGGAGAGGCATGGGAGTAGCGAGGAGAGAGGTGGATAAGACGGGCAGCAGAGTTGAGAATTGTTTGAAGGGGAGCAAGAGTGCTAGACGGGAGGCCACAGAGAAGGATGTTGCAGTAGTCTAGGCGGGAGATGACAAGGGCATGGACGAGCATTTTTGTAGTGTCGAAGTTGAGGAACGAACGGATGCGAGAGATATTTTTCAGGTGGAGGCGGCAGGCAGAGGTGAGGGCTCGGATGTGTGGTTTGATGTGTGGTTTGTAGTGAGAAAACCCCTTTTATGTATCGGAATGGACAGCCTGTTCTATCCATGCAAAGGGTTTTCTTCCTTCAAGGCCTTGGTGAATAAATGATTGCACATGTTCCATAGTTAGATCAACAGAAAAATTAAGAAGTTGTGGCCATTGGAACACGGTGATTGAAAACAATTCTTCAATGAAAGGTGTCTTTAATTTGAAAATGTAAAGAAACACCATTGCCACATAGAGTGAAAAATAAACCATACATAAGACTTCTATGAAGTAAGAAAAGTGACCAAATAAGGTTACATTACTCACATAGTAGACGTATGGTCGATTATATCGCATAACAATATAGGTTGTGAGTAACTTTAGGGTACTGTAAGCACCCACAAGGATGAGTTCCACAAAGAAGAAGGAAGCAAAAAGGATAGAAATGTAAAAAAAAGGGGGGTGGGAGGGTAAAGGAAACCACATAATAGATCATGACTAACCAAAGGCACTCCATATATTACCACCTGGTGCTAAGACACATCCGCCCCTAGAGTGAAAACCGCCAAGGCGGCAAAAACAACAATGTCATCCAACACGAAGGGCCAAACCTCAAGATTAAATTAACCAATACATCACTAACTCGTGATTGAGAGATACAGCGGAGAGGTCTTAAAAGTAGACCAACAGAGCCAGGTTTTTTAAAATTTGTGTGTTTGCTCAGGGACAGTGTCTTTAATTTAAAGGGGTTGTCTCACTACAGTATTGCTTTTTATGTTACAGATCGTGCAACAACAAGTCACTTTGCAATATGTGTCCATTAACCGTGTCCTACCTATTCCTAGATATCCCCTCTTGGATGGGCTGCATCAGCTCCTCAGGTTGCTATAGCTACAGACCTGTTTGATCTATTCTGATAGGCTGCCAGCACTGGTCGCTATAGCTACAGACCTGGCTTCTACTGCAGCCCCTGAATTCAAAATGAAACCAAGAAAATAGGACTGAGGTAAGATGAATCAATGTAGTGAGACAACCCCTTTAAGTGTCTTATGAATGGAAGCCATGACAGCAGTGTGAACAGAGGTTTTTGTTCTAAACTCTCTCTTTGGTTCATCCATCAAAGGCCCTTTGCAGTCTTATGGGAATGTTCATGATCCTTAAAGGGGTATTCCAATATTTTCCAGAGCTAGTCAGTCCATGAATAATTGGGGGGGTGGGGGACTTGTTTTTAAACTTCGTTCCTCCGCCAGTCACAGAGAGGCCATCGTGAGCAGTGCTCGTGCACGGCAGCCAATCACAGGCCGTGGCAGGCACATGCCCTATCTACAGCACGAGACTGCTGTGGTCTGTGAATAGCTGTAAGGATAATGTGAAGAATGAGCGGTGACATCGCGGCTGGGATAATTGGGGCTGTCGGCGATTCTGGAATGAGCGGGTTTAAAAAGTAAATAGTTGTGTTTTTTTATTTTCAGTCATTCCTGATTGACTGGTGAGCTTTAGAAAAGATTAGAAGACCCCTTTAAAAGGGTTGTCTCAATACATTAATCCATCTTACCTCAATCCTGTTTTCTTTGTTTCTCTTTTGATTCAGGGGCGTGTTTACTTGCTTCTACTAGGCTGCAGTAGAAGCCAGGTCTGTAACTATAGCAACCAGTGCTGGCAGCCTATCAGGAGAGATCAAACAGGTCTGTAGCTATAGCGACCTGGGGAGCTGATGCAGTCCATACAAGAGGGGGTATCTAGGAAAAGGTAGGACACTGTTAATGAACATCTATTGCAAAGTGACTTGTTTCGCAAGATCTTTAACATAAAAAGCAATCCTTGTAGTGAGACAACCCCTTTAAGTCACTTTTCAACATTCAAGACTGCTGGCGCATACAGACTTCATCTGTACAAGACAGGAGTGTGACTGCCCAAGATCCATCTATCTCCTCTCCCCCAATCTTGCATTCACTATCTAGTCAGGTTGTAAATGAGCATGTCTCATCCCAAAACAGTTCATGCACCCAGACACGCTGCCACTACTTATCGAATAAGTGCCCAGCACACACTGCTCTTCAGTAGTCAAAGGGTTGTCTCGCTACAAGGATTGTTTTTTATGTTAAAGATCTTGCAAAAACAAGTCACTTTGCAATATGTTTCCATTAAGTCTCCCACCTATTCTGAGATATCCCCTCTTGTATGGGCTGCATCAGCTCCTCAGGTTGCTATAGCTACAGACCTGGCTTCTACTGCAGCCTAGTGGAAGCCAATAAACATGCCCCTGAATTCAAAATGAAACCAAGAAAACAGGACTGAGGTAAGGTGAATCAATATAGTGAGACATCCCCTTAAGAACTAACAGAGATTCGGGATTCTTTTAGAGTGCACAGAGACCATACATTTTAATGTTTTAAACTTTAATAGACAAATGGAAAAAGGCAAAAGATGAAACCAGCAAAACCGTAAAAACAACAAGGAGTCGTAACAGAAAAACACCAACACAGCTGGAATCGGCTGCACTTCTCCTTGGGTTTGGGAGGAGTAACGGGATACACTTCAGACCGTCATATTTTGTAGGCTCAATCTTTGGCTCAGGGCACCCAATAATAGCACAGTAGACTTGTCATGACCAGAGATTTAATTAAATGCAGACAGCCAATCACAGCAGAAGAGGCGAGGCCCGACCCCAGGCTGCAGAATTAGCTTTAGACACACCGATTATCTAATATCTGCTATACTAAATGATTTAGCTAATACAAACCAATTCAAATTTTTTTTTTCTGGCCCCATTATCAGATATGATCTTTGTAGCAAGAAAACCCCTTTAATCTTAGTTTGTTTTTTAGTGTGAAATGTGAGTAGTGTAAAAAAGAATTTAAGTAACCAATACAGAAAAAAACACTTATGTTCCCTTCCAAAACCATTTTAAAAAAAAATTATATATAAACTCTCCCACATAGAACAACTGCGTCATTGAATAAATAAGAACGGTTACGACTGTTGAAACACAGGGAGACAAAATGTAGCTGGTCATTAAAGGGAATCTGTCGCAATTTTTTTTATTTTTTATTTATTTTTTTTACTTATTAAATCAAGCCCCTGATCCATATGCTTTTCCTCTCAGTCGTTTTTATTTGCTGATTGTACATTTCTCTATTCGGCCGTCTATATAAGTTTGTGGGGAAGACATTCTTGCTTGCACTGCTTTAACAGCAGTCAGAGAGATACTTTACAGCAGCTTCATGCACATAGGATTCTTAAGACAGTTTCTGTCCCATAGACTTGTATAGAAGACTTCTCACTGTGAAGGGAGGGGAGAGGGGGAGCTGTGACATCTCCTCTTGTGACTGGTGGATTCTGTGTTATCTGTACACAATGGTATCTCCTTTCAGTGTGACCCTGCTGTTACTGATAATGAGCACACTGCTGAAAAGCTCTCTAAACAGAGCAGGAAGTGTCAGACTATTATTAGGCCTAGTGGCCAAAGTGAAAACTGCAGGACTTAAGAATTATTAAAAAAAATATTGAAAGTGATATGGAAAATTAAAAAAAACATCACCAAAACTTCCTAAAAAATGTGTTGAACATAAAAATGTGAGTTAAACAATAAGTCATTTTTGATGACACATTCCCTTTAAAGCCTTTTCAGGCCTGTGGGGGTTAGGTTGGATACAAAAATGTTTATATGCCCAAGACAGTATCTTGATCTTGATAGCCTGTGACCCTGAGGCCTCCATAAACCAGGCTTAGAAAGTCCTGGGCACAGGTTTATTATATTTACCTTTAGAAATTCACTATTTGTGACCAGTAAAAACCAGACATGGTCATTTTCCATTACAAGGGTGTTCTGGTTTCCATAAATGCATGTTGGTTTTTTGTACGGTAAAAACTTTATAATTTTTGGTGGAAGCTCTGTTTTTTCGAATTTGTTAGCAATGTGACCTGTTTGTACAGGGATCGATTACTTTGTAAATTAGATCAGTGTGAAACATGGAACTGTGGTTGTGTGTCAGTTCTCTGTGGCACAGTGCTGCATTACTAAATCCTGCAACCGCAAAAGTCTCCTGCGCCAAAAATTGTGTAATTTATGCTTTAGGGAGAGCATACTGGTGCGTCATGTAGCCGTAGCTTTAAAGGGTTTGTCTCACTACATTGATTTATCTCACCTCAGTCCTGTTTTCATGTTTGAATTCAGGGGTGTGTTTACTGGTTTCTGCTAGGCTGCAGTAGAAGCCAGGTCTGTAGCTATAGCAACCAGTGCTGGCAGCCTATCAGGAGAGATCAAACAGGTCTGTAGCTATAGTGACCTGAGGAGCTGATGCAGCTCATACAAGAGGGGATATCTCAGAATAGGTAGGACACTGTTAATGGACATATATTGCAAAGTGACTTGTTTTTGCAAGATCTTTAACATAAAAAGCAATCCTTGTAGTGAGACAGCCCCTTTAAAGGTGACCTGCACGATTGTAACCTGATGGTCGCCGTCCAGATGATTTCAGGTTGTTTTTACAGGTCAGGTTTGTTTATCGCAAACCCAACGTGTATTCACAAGAGGATCTACAGCAGGGATGCATGACTAACATTAGGATCTCTGCATGGACGTCCATGGCTAGGTAGTCAGATGCACATGAGTCCAGCCCAGTGGGTCACATTCGTGTTTGGCAAATCTTCAGCTTTTCCATTTTTCCGTACAGTTTCTTCTTCTTGGTGATGGGTTTTTTTTGTGTCTTAAACTACATGGACTAAAATCAGTGCCATTTTTTCACAGTATGTGAATGGTGTTACATTTCCCTCTTCCCCAGTTTTTGTTAATTCTGTTATACAATTTTATAATCAATGAAGCGGTAATACCCTTTTTAAGTGTTTTGTCACTGCTGTCTCAAGCTGTATTGCAACAATTTCCTGGTTATTCTACACTCCGGGTTCACCTGTTGTATATTTTGTATAATAGGAATATTTTAGATTTCTGGGATGTTTTCCAGAGTCCGACATCGCGACAGAGCCTGGGATGACTGCTCAAAATCGCTTTTAGAATTCCTCGACTAGGGATAGGCCAGAACGTACTTCCCTTAGGGACATTTTCACATGTTGGATTTTTCCCACTTTCTTATTGGATGCAGAATATGCAGCAAAAATCTGAGGTGACGCCTTTAGTTTCTCCGCAGCAAATCCGACACTCGTTTGGACATGGGTTAGCCCCAGTTCAACACGTCTCAGCTGCCCGATGCAGAATTCAAGCGGGCACTCCCTCGCCACCCACAGATCTTCACTCCACGGCAGGGAGTCCTGTTCCACAGTTCAGTGTTTTATAATGTGAAATTGGCTTTGAAACCAGTTATCACCTCATACATCCATTACTTTGTATATTTCCAGTTGTGGTGATACATATTTAGCCCGTCCATCTATGATTAGCAATTAGTAATAAAACTCATTTCTATTCATCACGGCCATTTGTCCTCTGTGGTGTGCTGCTGTTCAGTATATTTGCTACTTAAGTTTTATTTTCATGATTTGTTTTTCTTTTTGTATAAGAATTTTTTTTCGAGCCACTTAAGTCTTAGGCCTCGTTCACACCGCTTATTTCTCCGCGGATTGGCACCGTACTCCGCGACGGATTTGCGCTGCACTACGGCGCCAATCCGTCGGAGTAATTACGGTAATCCACTGCTCTCATAGAGAACAGTGGATTACGTCGCTCCACCCCGCTCGGCGAATCCGCCGCGGGGGGAGAAAGTGACATGCACATTATTTATGGCACGTACGCGCCGTAGATAATGACAGTCTATGGGGCCGTGGAGCGGCGCCCCTGCCGCGCTCCGCCCCCGTCCCGCCCCTTATTCATGCCGGATTTGTGAGCGCAAACCGGCTCACAAATCCGTCGTGAATAAGCCGTGTGAACACGGCCTTATGCTTGCCTGTCCCGGTGAGCTGTGCTACATGGCTCAATGCTTTATTTTTATCACTACCTGCTATTATATAAGACAAACAGCAATGCGAGAAGGGGAGAGCAGGACGATAACCCAGGGAAATTTATGTGCACTTAGAGCAGATAAAATCTCCTATACTTCCTGACCAGGTAAAAAATCAAAAGCAGAATGTATTTGGAAAAAATCTTGATTTAACGTTCCCTACATGTTGAAAGCTAATCTTTGTTGTGAGACAACCCCTTTAAGTGTAATTTTTCTATTGGACAGGTGTACAAGATTCTGGTTAGAAGAAGCCCGGATGAGAGCTGGGTGGTATTTCGGAGGTACACAGATTTTTCAAGACTTAATGACAAGGTAAGCTCTTCCTGGCTGCGAGCTTTAGGTCTGTTGCTGATCTTTTGGGATATCCTTTTTTATGACAATTTTATTATCTTGTATTCTGCGAGGAAAGGAGAAGCAACTTTGCCATTCTGTATAGTGACGATTCTATACATGAATAATAATCACCTGGGAATAGTAAAACAACCTACTTCACTGGCTTTTCTGTGATTTTAACAGTGGCCACATAGTCTTAGAATAGACCATTGCTATCAGATCAGTGAGGGACCAATTCCCAGCACCTTCGGGCAGCAGCTCATTGAAGGGGCTGTGGCCTCTTTAGGGTATGTTCGCACAGTGTTTTTCAATCTGAAAAACAGATTGAAAAGTGCTGTGTAAAACGTACCCAAAGTATGGTGCGTGTGTGGATGCGTTTTCTGTGCAACAGAAATGTACCCTGTAGTTGTAAATAGAGCGTCTGCTGCGTAAAAGGGGTCAAGAATTAACATTACAATTTTTTGAACGGAGCCCACAGACGCATCAGGAAGACTTATGTAAAACACGCATCGGCGATCAGACGTCTGAACTTTTACATTGAAAACTAATGTAAATCGCACTGCACATTGTTAGTTGCGTGTTTGGGTCCAAAACAAGGATCCAAGCGCGCATCTAAAAACCGTCTCCTTGTGAACATCCCCTTATAATTCACCAGGCAAAGCTCCAAACGGATAGGACTGAGCTGCAGAAAGCTGTGCCTGGATGTGGCCAAAGCTCTTGCCAGACCACTTCAGGCCCTTCACTCAGCTAATTTGCAGGGGTGCCTGAAGTTGGACCTCCACCAATCTTTAATACTGAGAGCCTATCAAGAGGATAGACCATCAAAGTCATAAAGAATCCCTTTAAAAGGAACCTGTTCCTGCTTATAGTATAGAAAAAAAACGGAGTACTTACAAGAACATTGCATTATACAATTCCTGTTAATCCTCCTGGAAATATGTGAATAAATTGACAAATGGGCCTTACCTTTCCCTTGTCTAAGCAGTTTCAGCATTATTTCAGAGGAATTAGAATTAATTACTGAATTGGGTGTATCAAGAGAGATTCAAGGCTGTCTTTAACCCTTTGGGTCAGAGGCGTCTTGGATACGTTTTTGCTATACGTAAAACATATTGCGTCAAACGCATCCAAAAAACGTACCACTAAGTGAAGTACGTATTTGGATATGTTTTCTGGACTGCAAACCGTAACCTATAGTTTCTATTGCCTTTTCAATGCGTTAAACGGATCAAGAAGTAACATGTCAATTCTTTAAACGCATCCGTTTAGCGTAATGCAAAAACGTATGTAAATTGTGTCGTCTGAACGACGATACGTATTTCACATTGAAATCGGTTTAGTCACAAATGAACATTAAAGGGCTTATATCATTTCATTAAATGGTCTTCAGAATAAGGGGACAGTGAAAACAAGCAACTTTGCAATTGGATGTCATTTGCAAAGCTGTCTTGTTTTCACTGTTCCCCAGTGCCGGTTCTCCTCCTTTCATTTCATTGGCTGCTGGCTCTACTAATTTACATTCTGTCTGGAGCAAGTATTTCTGCCTCTCTCACTCAGAATAAGGGGCCGGGAGCATTTCACTCTGCACAGCCAACAGAAACACAATAACACTGCAGGGCTTTTACAATCAGAAAACAGCAGAATTGTGCCTCGGTGCCTAAACACAGGAGCATTGGGCTGCCTCTCTCTCGGAATAAAGGACCGGGAGCATTTCACTCTGCACAGACAGCAGAAACACAGAGGCACTGCACCTGCGTCTACAATCAGAAAACAGCAGAATTGTGTGTCGGTCCCTAATGTGTGTAAACGTTGACCGGAGATCTGTGCTCTGGAGGAGTTTATAGAAGACTGGATTCAATTGTAACAAACCTCCAGCTGTGAGAGGAGAAGAGATCAGTGCTCTGAGTTCATACACTCTCTAGACTGAATGCAGGCCTGTGGTATGTAAACATACAGCTCTTACAAAATAAGACTGCATAGGAAGAGGACACAGTGATATGTGGACTCGGACAGAGAGAGGGGGGGCTAGAGCGAGCATGATAAGTAAAGGGGGGATGAGGTCATCCCCCTTCAGTTAAGAAACACCCGGCTGGGAGGGGAAGACACGCCCCTGGATTTGGAGAGCTGAGAAGCTCAGAGCACAGTGAAACACACGAACTGATGAAGCGATACATCCCCTTTAAGTACTTTTCAGGGTCCAGTTTTCGGTACGTAAAACGTACCCAAAAACGTATTTAACAAACGCCGTGTGAACATACCCTTTCACTGGCAGGAGTTGTGGAACAATTTTTACACAGTAAAAGTCAGGCCCTATAGAGTCTGACCTTTGTTTATGGGCATGTCCAAGGTACGAGTTTACACCCTGTAGTAAGAGATGTTTTTTAAGAGAACCTGTGACATCTCCTGACAGGTCTTCACAGGTGTTCCCTGTGATATAACAATTCTGGAGCACTTTCTCTTATAACTCTGTGCTGTGTTGTTCATCTGTTATTTCTTCTAGACCTGTATTACTGAATCTGTCAGATGGGTGTTACCATTCAAGTTTTCAGGGGGTGTGTCCCTGCACACACGGACTCTCTCAACACTGATTGGACAATGTCAGACTATGCAGGACAACCTCCCCACTGGTAACACCCAGTTGACAGATTGCTTATGAATTTCTAGGAGGAATAACAGAGGAACAGCACAACACCGAGTTATAGGAGAAGATTCTGCAGAATTGTTATTTCACAAGGATTTACTAAATACAGGCCTGTCCGGAGATGTCACAGGCCCTCCTTTAAGGGTTTTTACTTTTTGCATGTCTGTTCTCTACTAATAAACTTTTGATACTATTCACCTGCAGATACAGCTTTTTTTTGGTTGTACCATTTGTGGCTACCACACAACAGTTGTGTATGAAACCTGAAGGGCTTGCTGATAAGTCTGTACAATGGTAATTTTAGGAACCATATCTGTAATTATGACTTGATGTAATGGAAAGTCATTAAACTGATAGGACCTGGGGGACATCTGATGCACGTCACTCTCGATGGAGGATGGAAGCGCTGAGAGGAAGGATGTTATACATTGGTCAATGTATTTTACATATGTTCCCCTTCTTTAGAAGAGGATTGTCTGTAGATTTGTGGGGGTTCAGACGGTTACCCTGTAGCATACACAGAAAGTGTTAAAAGCATCTGTGTTTTCATACAGTAAAAAAAAATAAAAATTCTTCCATAGTCGGATATTAAATTATGAGACGCATATATTTGTCATTAGCAAATCAGATGATTTCCCTCAGAATTACAGGCAAACAGAGGTCGCAATCTGGTGAGATTTTTTTTCCCTGGGAGATACCAACTATGCAAGGTTAGCTGAGTAAGTAGACACTCGCATAGAATTAAAGTGGTTTTCTCGCTACAAAGATCATACCTGTAATGATGGGAATGGTAAAAATAAGCGCTTTTGCAATTGGTTTGTACTACTTAAATAATTTACTATAGCAGATATGAGCTAATCTGTGTGTCCTTTACCTAAAACTGCAGGCTGGGGGGTCAGGCCATGCCCCCTTTGCTATGATTGGCTACTTGCTCTCTCTGTGCATTATCCCCCCCACTGAGCTGTGTGAAAGTGAGATGGGGACAGCTCTGATGTGAAGGTTCTGGGCAATGCTAGATTCACTCCTCCCACCCATATAACACACATATAATACACTCTGCTCCCCCCACCCATATAACACACATATAATACGCTCTCTCTGTTCCTCCCCACTCATATAACACACATATAGTACACTCTGCTCCCCCCATCCATTTAACACACATATGATACAATCTGACAGACACAATGACAAGATGTCACTTTATGTAATATTAAGGGGCTGTATGTATAACTGTTTACACCAATACAGGTGTTCTGGTTACAAGGAGCCTGGGAGGAAGGTGACAGCTCTCCAAATATGAGAACTAACCAGTGCAGGAGGTCTGCAAAGCTGTGACATCCCCTCTCTCTCTCTCACACAGAATGATGGCAAAAGTCTTCAGTAAGGGAAGACACGTCTACTAGCAGGAGAGACTCACCCATGGATTTGAATCTGTAAGATAGAGAAAATGTGAAGATGCCTGCGAAAGCCTGTAGTGAGAGAACCTCTTTAATCCGAATATCTCACTACATACACTGCACTTAAAGTAGTTGTCTCCCTTCAGAGTTTCAGAGAATGCATGAATGAAATACTCTGTCACTTCCTGGTTCAGTCTGACTCATTTGCATAAGCTCCATGCTTGTACAGCTCAGTGCTCTGTTGTGCTTTCAGATGCTAATTAAATCAGATTAGCTTCTCAAACTACTAACGGGACTTCTTATCTGATCCTCAAAACAAAAGCCCTAATTACAGTTCTGTTTATTTTACATAAATCAAGCTTTTTACTGCTGAGCAGCACAGGACACTGCTGTGACCTGTGTGATGAGGTCACTCACTATTATCTCATTGAACAAACAGCAGGGGGAGAATTGTTTACAGGTCTGTTACTGAGGGAACTGAAATAGCCAGGGAGGTCATAAATTCACTTGTATCTCCTTAGGGAAAACAAAGGAACAAAGCAATATATTTGGAAAATGTCTTTATTTTGTGTTCCCTACAATTTGAAAGCTATTCTTTGTAGCGAGACAACCCCTTTAAGCGCTTATTTTTACCAAATTACAGATGAAATGCTTTCATTTTCCTAATTTTGTGTGAAAGGGTTTACCTTTTGCTTCCAGCTGCCTCCTTCATAACATAACAGGCATCCGTATTACTCTGCTGCTAGTGTAATAATATCCAGCATGAAATTAGAAGCACAGATCTCCCCAGTGTACACATGATGCAGACTTCCAGGCTTCCCCCTTCACAGTGGACTCTCCTAGCTGAGAAGCAGGAAGTCTCACAGAGCTGTCAACATCGTGATTCATCATGATGAGAGGAGCCCAACTGCGGGCCGCCGGCGGCAAACCCGTGCAGTGGGGACTGCTGCACGGGTTTTCCATAGAGCTCAATTGTGCTCATTATCGGCCGGTTTTTCAGGCGGTCTGAAAAACCGGCCGAAAATCCGTGCCATGGGGACATGCCCTTAGGGTTTGCCTGGCACCAGCTGTGATTCCACTTAAAATCAGTGGGGGTCGCAGAGGTTGATCATAAAGTTGTAGCATATGCTGCCTGTATCTAATAACACCAGGAAACCGCTTTACTGTGATCTGCTCATTTCTCCTCCACTAAAAATTGACTTTTAAATCTCTGACAGCTAAAAGAAATGTTTCCCGGCTTCCGGCTCGCTCTTCCACCTAAACGCTGGTTTAAGGACAATTATGATTATGATTTCCTTGAGGATAGACAGCTGGGCCTGCAGGCTTTCTTGCAGAACTTGGTAGCGCACAAGGACATTGCAAACTGGTAAGTCAGGCATTTTTCCTGGTGTACTTCTAATTTTATTTAATGAGATAACTGCACAAGCGGAGAAGTAATCTGCTCCAAATTAAAGCAGGCATGTCCGAACTGAAGCAGTCACTTCCTACAAAGCCTACGGTAACAGGATCCATATGGCGCTGGATTGTAGTAATTGTAGGGTATGTGTTTATGAAAAATGGCAGAATGCTCCCGATATGTTACATGAAATGCCTGCTTATGTCTGAAGATACTTATGAAATTTGGCAATGGGTTATACCTATGATAACTTGTTTGATAATAGGAGAATATGCACTAAATAAATGTATGGTGCTGTATTATGGAAGACCAACATTGGGGGACAATCATTGTGGCAATTGTGCCAGAATTCTGGCACAGTTTTCACCAAAATACTGTTGCACATGCTTTACACCCCATTTATTATGTGTTCTAGACCACTTGTAGACACGTCTGCTCCTCGTCTGACAACAAGAGGGGCATAACTTTACAAAATGGGGTCATGGCTTAGTATGCAACACCGTACGCAAAAAAAATGCCAACATCTTGATCCAGTTGGTGGCGTAAAGGAAGCCAATGAATAGTAAGTGTAAACTTAGATTAGACCGTTCTAAACATACACCAGATTTATCAACACCATGATACATGGGATGCATTGTAAGACTGTCGAGTCTATGTTTAGGCCTCGTTCACACGGCTTATTTGTCCGCGGATTGGCGCCGTACTGCGCGCCGGATTTGCGCTGCAGTACGGTGCCAATCCGTCGGAGTCATTACGGTAATCCACTGCTCTCATAGAGAACAGTGGATTCCGTCGCTCCTCCCCGCTCGGCGAATCCGCCGTGGGGGGAGAAAGTGACATGCACATTATTTACGGCGCGGACGCGCCGTAAACAATGCATAGTCTATGGGGCCGGGGAGCGGTGCCCCCGCCGCGCACCGGACCCACCCCCGGCCCGCCCCTTATTCACGGCGGATTTGTGAGCGCAATCGCGCTCACAAATCCGTCGGCAATAAGCCGTGTGAACGCGGTATTGATAAATTTGCACGATTGTGTTCATAGCATCTGATCTCTTAAGAGCAGGTATAGATGAGACGGTCTGGTTAGAGCACAGGCAGATACCCTCAGCCACCATCTGAGAAGCCTTCAGAAATAAAGCAGTGATCATTCATGTCTTTATAAGAGGAAGAATACATTGGCCCCCGTCTCCTTCAATGTATGGGTACATAACTGTACAGACAGACCTGTTTTATGCCCCTTAAAGGGGTTGTCTTGCTACATTGATTCATCTGACCTCAGTCCTGTTTTCTTGGTTTCATTTTGAGTTCAGGGGCGTGTTTACTGGCTTTTACTAGGCTGCAGCCAGGTCTGTAACTATAGCAACCAGTGCTGGCAGCCTATCAGGAGAGATCAAACAGGTCTGTAGCTATAGTGACCTGAGGAGCTGATGTAGCCCATACAAGAGGGGATATCTCAGAATAGGTAGGACACTGTTAATGGACATATATTGCAAAGTGACTTGTTTTTGCAAGATCCTTAACATAAAAAGCAATCCTTGTACTGAGACAACCCCTTTAAGACTTTCTAAATACATTGTTCTTCTTACAGCAGGCGGTATAGGTCTTCTATCCACAGTGACACCAAAAGACAGAGGGGTTTTGCAGACAGAGGGGTTTTTGCGGCCTCCAGCCCCGAAACTGCGCTAGGAACAGCACCATCCTAGAGCAGTCTTTGTAAACGCCGGGGAGCGGAGGAAGCCTCGGATCCCTGACGTTTAACCCTTTTGTTAGTCATTGACCGCAGCATGATCAAAGGGGATTTCCCTACTCCATCGGGACGCCCAGTAACTTGATGGAGGAGCCCGGGGAATGTCTGTACAGTTAGCCCTGGGAACCTAGAGAAGCCCCAGGGCTGTCTGTATAGGAAGGCTGCAGTCCGTGCACACTGTGTACTGCCCTGACCGCATCCTGAGTCATACTAACACAAAAGGTTAACCTGTAAAAAAGAAAAAAAAATTGTCATCCCTTCATGGGATTTAAAAAAGAAATAAAGTTTAGAACAAAAAATAGACATTTAATGAAAAAAATATATATTGTACGTACATTACACAGAAAAAAACCTACACATATTGGGTATCTACACGGCTGTAATAACCTTTAGAATTATGTTAGTGTGAAATGTGAGTGGTGTATTAAAAAAAAAACAAAAAAAACTATGCACTCCAAAAATGCAACTTATCCTACATAAAACAAGACTTAGAACTGTGTCACCTAAACAATAAAGGGCGATATGTCCCAAAACGCCAGTTTTTTGTTCTATTTTGCGGCAAACCCACTTTTTACGCCATATTCTTGTTGTAAATGGACTGTCGTACACCAAAACTAGGCGCAATATACGCTGGGAACAACACTTTGTAATGCGTCTAAATATGGTGCACAGTGCACCCCCGTCGCGAAATGCGCCTATTGAGGCGCCTTACATATGTTAGGCGCCCCCATCGGGCAATGAGCCTCGATAGACGCATACCATATACTACCAATGATATGCTATGTGAGGAGTGTTGAGCAATGCGCCCTTTTTTGATACGATGTGCCATTTTAGACGCATTAAGTAATATATGCAAGGTATACCTGACTCCAATTTTTAGAAAGTATCGGACTTTCAGGCGCACTTTACACTGATTTAATGCGCCTAAAACTGGCATAGATACGCCACTTTTCGGACATGTCGCCCAAAAAGTTACAACTGTTGTAACACAGGGAGGCAAAAACTAAGAAAAGGAGCTGGTCATTAAAGGGGTTTTGCCAGGACGTGCCTTATTTGCTAAGAAGCTAATGTAAGCAAGCCATGCTGAGCTAACATAGCGAAAGACACAGCCAGAGCACAGAGCCGTGCATAAGGATCGTGTGAAATGTTCACTCAAATAATTAAACTACAACTAGTGGATTCTGTATACAAAAGACAACACCTTTTCTCCACAGCAGCTTGAAAGCTTCTTCATGTTCTCCGTCATCAGATAAAGCAGGGATCTACTCATATAATCACACTACATCTAGAGGATTCTGTATACAAAAGACAACATATTTCTACCCGGTGCCTTGAAAGCTTCTTCAGCTCCCTTTCATCAGATAAGAAGTGTTCTCTGCCCTGCCAGTAGCTCTTGTCAGGTCATATCTAATAGAAGCTTTGAAGTAACTAAGGGCAGGTAAGGCAGCCTGTAGCTCTCTCAGGCTGCAATTTTTGTAATCCCATATATTTATAAAAGTGATTACCCATTTTGGAGGATCCCACATCAACATTACATCGTGGCAAAACCCCTTTAAGGTCTTTTCAGGCCTGGTGCTTAAGGGATTAAAGGAAAGCGCAGACTGACATCTGTCAGAGCATCTGTCATTCCTAACCTCTGCAGTGACACTTTTTTGAAACTTTTGCTTTCATAAAATTGTTTTAAGAAATAAAAAATCCATCATCTCACACTCCTCCCACTGCCTTGATCTCTTCAGTATGTATACGTTGGAGTAGTGTTAAGGTCCATACATGTTCTCCCCCTCCCTTTCCATTTTGTACATTGTACAAGACGCGTGCACTAAAGAGAGCGAGTCCCCCTCAGTGGTGAGTGTGTAAGGTTCGCTTGTATGTTAAACTAAGTCTGGTTCCCTGCACATCAATGAATATCGGAATTTGCCATTGCAGGGTGCTTTTGAAGAGCGGCCCTTTAATACTAGTGATCAATGGTGTCCCAGAGGTTGGGTCTCACTAAACATAACTTGATAGCAGCATATGTTAGTGGTAAGCCATCACTTTACAAGGTGAAAATACCCCTTTAAGACCACATATTCCCCATTATTTCTCAGAAACCTGTTTGACTACATCCTTGCTTCCTTTTTCTGTATCATAACTTGCTATTGAATGTCCTGAGTCACCCTGGAGTTGTTAGACAAGTTCATCTGAGAATGGTAATAACCGCTCTAGTAATGCACTCATAACCTAGTAACTCAATCCCAGAATATTTCACTTTAACCATGGCAGGACTTTTATTTTCAAGTTAGGTTTAAAGGAAATTTCAAAAAGTTGCCCACTTGTGATCAAAGTGGCAAATATCAAATCTCGCAATTTAAACTTTTTTTTTTTTTTTTAAAGTCTGTTTTTTTTTTATATACTATACCAGCAACAGAAATGAATTACATAGCTTACCTTGTGCTAATTTCACCTGTCGGAGTGGAATAAATTAGGTAGTACTGTTGCTGGAATATAGCCCTGGTCAATGATTTTCCCGAACCTGTAAAAAAAATTTGGGTTTGAGACCTCCCAAACCCCAAATTTTTCCCTAGCCCTAACACGATTCCTAAACTGTGTTTGTGATTTGTGCGTGTGTTGTGTTTTTATTTTTGTTTTTTTTTGTGGTTAAGGGGTAGTTCACTATTCCCCAACACCCCTCATCGCTCTAGGTGCTTCTGGTTGATATTACTGACTGTGATCTACAAAACTACAGGCAGTGTAACCGTGGAGCAGTTGGTGCCCATTCTGACCCCAAATATTGCTAAAGGCACCAATGATGGAAACACAGACATTAGAACTGTACTAGTGGGCAATTGAAGGTGGTGTCCTGTCTGGTGAATCAAACATTCCTTTACATCCTGTGGAGGGCCAGGTATGTGTGCATCACTAACCGGAGGAATATATGGCACCAAGAGGCACTATGGGAAGAAGACATGCCGGTGGAGGCAATGTAATGCTCTAGGCCAGACCTGGGCAAAGTGCGGGCCGCATCCGGCCCTCCAGCTCTTTGGATGCGGCCCGCGGCGTACGATGCCCAGGTCTGCTAAAAAATAGCGCTGACGGCCACCTAGCCTTATTCTAAACCGCCGGGGCCCACCTACTATTACTATAAACGGCCTGGGGAACCCCCTAGCCCACTCCCTCCTGGGCACACCAGTTAAAAATCTTAAACCTGCGGGAGACCCCCCGGGGCCCTATCTATAACCGCCACCACCCAAGCTTTCTATAAAACCTGCCGGGGGACACATAGTATTTTTTTTTAAATAAAACCCTCCTGGGGAACCCTAACTATACTATAAAACCTCCTGGGGGCACACCTAGCTATTCTATAAAACCCGCCTGGGGACACACCCCAGCTATTCCCATAACCTGCCTGGGACACACCTAACTATCTAAACCTGCCTGGGGACACACCTAACTATCCTAAACCTGCCTGGGAAAACACCTAGCTATCTTAACCTGCCTGGGGACACACCTAACTATCTTATACCTGCCTGGGGACACACCTAACTATTCTCTATACCTGCCCCGGGAACCCCTAATTATCTATATACCTGCCTGTGAGGAGCCCTAATTATCTATATACCTGCCTGTATGGAGCCCTAACTAGATACCTGCCTGAGGGGAGCTGTACCTATCTATATACCTGCCTGAGGGGAGCTGTACCTATCTATATACCTGCCTGAGGGGAGCTGTACCTATCTATATACCTGCCTGAGGGGACATACATCTACATACCTACCTTACACAGGAGAGCTGTGTATACCTGCCTTACTGTGTACCATCAGTATATATGCAGGTATATAGATACATCCCCCAGTAAGTTTCCACAAAGATAATCCCCCAAAAACAAATTTTTCCCCATTCATCCTATGTTTTTATTAGTCCGACCCCCCCAAAACCATCGCACTTTCTCATGCGACCCCATGGGAAAATTAATTGCCCACCCTTACTCTAGGCTATGTTCTTCTGGGAATAGCTGGGCCCAGGCATTTATGACTCTGTTCACTTGGTGTTTGGTTTATATGCTAATGCTAAACATGGCGATAATCCAAAAATAATGCTGCAATCTGGGGACGCCGGGACATGAGCATTTAATGTCATTTTGACACATTCCTAATCTTTACCACTTAATGGGGCACATTTATCACTACTGTCTAACTCAGTGTAAAGTCATACTAGACAATGCTCCGCATTTATCAATGTTAATAAATCTGGTGCTTTTCTAAGTTGGCTTACTTTATGCTACTAGCTGGGCCAAATTTTTGCCGGACAGCATAAGACTCAGACACATCCTTATTATAGTGGTCATGCCCCTTTTTTTGAATGAGGTGATGCAAGGTATGAACGCCAGTATTTTTGGCACAGATTGTGCCAAAATTCTGGTGCAACCTTCATGATAAACGTGCCCCATTATATAAGGCATAGGTGGGAGGTCGCTAACATGAGTAGTTGGACATCAGCAGAGGATGTCGGCTGCAACAGCTTGGATTGGGGAGAACTCCGATTCTAGCTTTTTAAGTCCTTTGATGAGGTTAGAAGGGAGGGCTCTCCCTCTGTAACCTCTTAGTTCCTTCTTACATAGTGGGTTCCCATAGCATCTAAGGACCTAAAAAAGGTTCTCCGTGTCATGTGATCAAGTCCCCTAGTAGGACTGAAGAAAACCTGTAAAAAAAAAAAAAAAAAAAGTTAGAATGTTGTAGAGGTTAATTAACACTAAATAGTAGGCTAATGGTGACAAATAAGAAGGAAAAACCGTATACGCCCCTTCCTCCTTACCTCCGCTCCAGCGCTGGCTCTCCCCGGTCTTCATCCAAATGGAACGTCACTGCTGCAGCGATCACGTGTCATTCCCTCACATCACCAGTCGGAATTTGACAGCTCCAAACTGATGTCAGCAGAGGCGCGTGACTACAGGAGAAGACTGTAACCAGAGGATCGGGGAGAGCCAGAGCTGGAGCTGAGGTGGGGGGCTATAGTGGGGTTTTCTTATCATTTAATTGGCTACCAGTAATTGATTCATATACATTTTTATATGAATCGAACAACCCTTTTAAAAATACTTTAAAATACTTTGTCTTCGCAACAATCATTTACTGTCGGATTTTTACGCAGATTCAGGTTTTAAAGACCGTAAAAATCCGACTGTGTAAACCATCCCCATAGACCTTAATTGAAAATCTGAGTCGTAGTCAACACAGCTCGGATTTTCTGAGGTCGCATTTCAAAACCGGCGTTTTTACAAAACAACTTAGACCGTGTTCAATAATCCGCTGTATTTCACGTCAAAAAAAATGCGTGCCACACATTTTTGTCGGATTCACGTCCAGAACCCTGTAGACATGAATGGGACTCATTTTCTTACTATAAATCCGGCAGGGAAAAAAAACTACCAAAATCCACTGTGTCAAAATACTCTTCAAACAAAGCGGTCTAAGGATTTAGAATCAGATGCGTATTTTCACGTTTGTCGTGTGGATTTATCCTCTGTGTGTGTTCAGCATTTGGTATCGCCACAATCAAACAGACTCAGAGTAAGTCATTTATACAGAAATGTCACTTTTTAAAAATAAAATCCAAAAGAAATGGGGACCAAATAAATAAAAAAAAATAAATAAATATATATATATATATATATATATATATATATATGTTTTACACTACATAATGTGTACTGCAAAAGGGTACCAATAAAACATATGGCTGTGCTGGCAGAAAAATAAAGCTCTGACTTTTGCAGTGTGTGGGGAAGAATGTGTCGTTAAGGGGTTAACGTGGGCTGTTTTGCTTAGTTACTTGCTGAGCTTACAGTAGACAGCTCTGGAGCGTTGCCCCCATCAGCAGAGGGTGAAGGAGGTCACTTGGAATTGTCTGGGAGGAGAACAATGTGGCACAGTGGTCCTAGCCTTATAATAGAGCCTTATATTGGGTAATGGAGGAATAATTGCTCTTTCTCCTCTCCCGGCGGTTGTGACTACGTGGTTTAGCGTCCCTCTCATAACTGTCTAGGACGGATGCAGCACACGTTTAGCAGCGCATATTGTATGAAATGCAGATTTCTGTGGGAATCGGTGTCTGAACAATGTGTGTACAGTGTCCGCTCGGTCACATGTGCTGCTGGTTCTCACCATATAAAGCCTGGATGGCTCCATAACTCGCAGCAGTTGCCATTCCTTCTAGTTTATTGGCTCACAATTTGGTTTATTTTTAGAAACAAGAATTTGGAAATTTTACCTCTCGAGCTGCAAAAGTTTTGATGTGGAAGCAGGTGGCCGTCAGTGAGTCGGAGCTGAACACAATTGGTCACGTTACTTTAGATACTCAGCTGTTTGCAGAACGGCAGCGACTGCCAAGGAGCATGAAGTGAGAAGTGTATTGCTATGGAGGCAGTCAGAGCGCTCATGCACTCTTCATTTAGCACAGGCATCCACAAATTGCGGCCCTCCAGCTGTTGGGAAACTACAACTCCCATCATGCATTTATATAATCTATAACAGTGGGAATGATGGGAGTTGTAGTTTCCCAACAGCTGGAGGGCCGCAGTTTGAGGACGCCTGATTTAGCATTTAAAGAAGGGAAAAAAAAAACTTAAGTTTGCTGAACAAGCCCTTAAGGGTTGCACTGGGGTTTTGAATTAGAGCTGACCCGTACTGGATGCCTGTGTGTCACCACGACCATGTAATTCTGTCTGTCTAAACTTTAACTCTTTCTATTTTATGAGTCATGTTTACTACATCTCTATCAAATACAGAAAGTCGCCTGCTCGTTATTGATTTATTCTGGCCTGCACGAACATGAACCGTTTCTAAATGTCAGGTGTGCTTATATCCAGCTCGCCCCTTTTAAAGCAACTTCTTGCATTATTGTAATAATCACCCTGACTTAAGGCTGTTCCCACAGCAAGTTTTTGTGGACTGTTTTTACAGTACATTTTCGGTTTTGACAACAGTCTGTAAACCAACTGTCAACCCTAGAACGGATGTCTATGGCAAAATCGTGCAGCGGTTCCCCTGCACGATTTTCTCGCCGACTGGTTCTTCTTCACCGCCGGCGGTTCCGAAAATTCCATGTTGTCATTCTTCCGCCTGTTTCTTGGCAGATATGACTTGTCAATGTAAAGGGGGGCTTTTCTCCACAAAGCTCTTGTGCGTCTGCAGAAACAGAGCATGTACTGGTCGGATAATCTGACCGGTATTTGCTCTCTGCCGTTTGGACGCACTCTAACGCTGTGTTCACACGATGTTTTGGATCCGTTTTCGATGCGTTTTGTCGTTGACTGCCTCCAAAGCGATCGTGAAATTGCAATGAGCTGCTTCTCATTTTGTTTTTTTGCTTTTGCGTATGTCTCTTTATGTTTTAGTCCGCTTTCCGGATACGTTTTCTCAGAGGCACAAAAAAAATTTCTTTGTCTGCCTGCCTTTCTGTCTGTCTGCCTGCCTGCCTTTCTGTCTGTCTGCCTGCCTGCCTTTCTGTCTGTCTGCCTGCCTGCCTTTCTGTCTGTCTGCCTGCCTGCCTTTCTGTCTGTCTGCCTGCCTGCCTGCCTTTCTGTCTGTCTGCCTGCCTGCCTGCCTTTCTGTCTGTCTGTCTGCCTGCCTGCCTTTTTGTCTGTCTGCCTGCCTGCCTGCCTTTTTGTCTGTCTGCCTGCCTCTCTGTCTATCTCTCGATCCAGCCCCCGGTAGCTGCTCACCTCCGATCCATCAGCTGTGTCCCACTGCGCTTTTTGGATGCGCTTTCAGGAACCAATGCGCCGACAATACGTACCCGGAGTGTGGAGCGCTTTGGACAGGTGCCAAAAGCGGACTCCATTATCTCCTCCTGGGCTTTCACGTGTGTAGAACGCAAGAAGAATTGACATGTCAATTCTTAATGCGGATCCGAAGAGCGCAGTGCAGGAGAGCCCTCAAAAGCGCATCGCCGATCTCCCGTGGGAACAGCAATGCGCTTCTACCATTGAAAGCAATGTTAATCACACTGACAATTGTTACATCCGTTTTGCGGATCTGCTTGCGCAAAACGGATCCAAAAGCGGATCGGCAAAACGTCATGTGAACAAGCCCTGATCGCTTGCTTACAGGTTTTAGGCTCACAAGTAGTCAGTGAAGGAACGCTCATATAACACATATCAAGGAACACTTCTGGTGAAACTTATATACTACCCTGTACCCTAAGAGGGGCATTCTCTCTATTAATCATGCACTGCCCCGTTAGACACAGTTCAGTTATGAGACACTGCAGGAGTATTTTTAACACTTTTGTTTATATACCAATCTTAAAGGGGTGTTCTCACCATGCAGTTTTACAGAGCCTGCTCTTCACAACCAGCTTCAGGGTTTCCCCATTTCAGGCTGTAATCTGGTCTACGGCACTCATTGGCATTCCTAGCTCGTCATGTTAAAGGGACATTAACACATGGTTTTGATCAGAAGGCTATAGAATTTGGGTTCAAGTTTTCCAGTAAGAAACATATACAAGCTTCTGTGCTGCTGATAAGGCACTTCAGGAAGTGACATCACCATCCCAGCCAGGGATGTAGAGTAGAGAGTTGGTTAGTAACTAGAGAAGCTTGTGTACACAAGCAGGAGATAAGAACAGCTCAAGCTTTAACATTAAGCAAAATAAGAACAGCGATGCATTTGGTAATAGCCTTTTGTTTACCTACATATTTAAAGCTAACCATTGTGTTGGGAATACCCCTTTAAGCGAATTTAAATGATAATCCATTTTAATCTTTATGCAAAAAAAAGTAATTGCATGTTTGCTATAGCATAGGTTTGTGACACTGCCTACACCATTTTCTTCCAGTGTAATTTATGAACAGTCATGGACTACGCCCTGTCACACCAAATCCCGCCTTTTTCCCCACTTTTCATGAGGAGTCAGAAGTCACAAATAATAACACAAGTATGGCATACATCATTATGTGACTTTTTATATTAATATATATATATATATAATATATTATATATATAATCTATATATATATATATATATATTATATGATTTTATATATACTAAAACTGAACAAATCGAAAATCTCCCAGTGTATCAGGTTTTTTTTTTTGTTTTGTTTATTTTAAAGGGGTTTTCGCATCACGCTGTTTCATGGAGTCACAATCAGGTTTACACTCTGTCTTCTCAGGCTGTGGGTGGTTCTTTAGCAGTGATTAGCATATCTAGAATCTCTAAGGCTATGTTCACACGGCTTATTCTGGGACGTATTTCAGCCTGTAATTTGCGCCGTACTGCGCTAAATATGCGGCGAGATACGTCCCAGTCATTGTGGTAATCCACAGTTCTTATAGAGAACTATGGATAACTTCTCCTCTCCCTGCTCGCACAATACGCCGCGGGGAGAGAAGTGACATGTCAGTTATTCACGGCGTATACGCGCAGAGAATGATGCATGTCTATGGGGTCGGCGAGCTGCCGCCCCGCCCCCATACACACGGCATAATTGTGGGCGAAATACGTCCCGCAATTAAGCCGTGTGAACATAGCCTAACTATGTAAGCTGTTACACTGACAAGGAGATGTTATTTCTTCAGTAAACAAAATATGCTGTGAGGACTGAAAACGATTGCTTTATATGTAAACTGGAGCTAATCTTGTTAGAGAGAATTCGTTTGCTCTGGACTGAGGAGGTGACCTCTATAAGTCCATGGTGACTTCACATTCTGCTCTCTCCTCTAATCAGATAAGAGTTCTGGTCAGCTAACCATAGAAACCTGTGTGCACTCGGAGCATATAAAATCTGTATGATCTCATGACTAAAGTAAAGTCTATTGACCTAAAGTATTTAGATAAAGTCTTCAATTACCTGTCCCTTTATGTTGAAAGTTAATCTTTGTAGTGTGAGAACTGCTTTAAGGATGGTTTCACATGTAGCTTTTTTAGGAAAAAGAACGCTCCCCCCACCCTTACAAAAAAAACAAAGTAAAAACGCTGTGGTCTGTTTGCCGAAAGTCGAGGAAGGAGATTTATACAGGATTTCAAAATTGCTGGCCCATCCTCCACTCTTTGGATATATTCACACAGTCGATTTGAAGCGCTTAAATTCTCAGATCCCACATGTAAAATCCATGCTGACTTCATTTTGGATTTTAGTTGTTGTCGTGGATTTGATGGTATATAGAAGCTGAAATCTGCCTCTAAATTCACTATGTGAGGATTCAGCATTGAATCTGCCGGAGGAGTTGACATGTTGCTTGTTTTTTCAGTGCTGATTAAAATCTGTATTGTGTGCACTGGGACGCTGATTTTCCATTGGGAACCATGTGAAGTGCCTTGCAGTCAAATTTGAACCCTGGTTCTTTTGTGGACTCTGCTCTGAATCCACTTTAGAATTGGCATCCAAATTGGCTGTATGAACCTACCCTTTGAAGAGGTTGTGGCATGTGAGCACTGCCCATTCTTGCTTTTCATCTTGCATTCGCGCACACAGTACTTGTGCCCCATCACCTTATAGGGGTTTTGCCAGGAGGTGCCTTATCTGCTAAGAAGCAATTGTAAACAAGCCACGGAGCTGAGAGAAAGACACAGCCAGAGCACAGAGCCGTGCATAAGGGATCGTGAGAAATGTTCACTCAAACAATCAAACTACAACTGGTGGATTCTGTAAACAAAAGACAACACCTTTTCTCCACAGCAGCTTGAAAGCTTCTTCATGTTCTCTGTCATCAGATAAAGCAGGGATCTACTCAGATAATCACACTACAACTAGTGGATTCTGTATACAAAAGACAACATATTTCTACCTGGTGCCTTAAAAGCTTTTGCAGCTCAGTCTCATCAGATAAGAAGCTTTCTCTGCCCAAGCCCGGCCAGCAGCTCTTGTCAGGTCGTATCTAGTAGAAGCTTTTAAGTAACTAAGGGCAGGTAAGGCAGCCTGTAGCTCTCTCAGACTGCAATTTTTGTAATCACATATATTTAGAAAAGTGATTAAATGCCCATTTTGGAGGATCCCACGTCAACATTACATTGTGGCAAAATCCCTTTAATGCCCAGTCTAATTGGCAGCTCTAGAAACCTGAGCTGAGGACACATTGTGGTGCCAAGATATAGGCCACTGTCGATCTAATTTAGTTTTTTTCCTAAACTGGGGCTTTACCTGCTGATGCTGGAGACTCACCAGCGCACAACTATTACCATGTAGCCCAGGTACCATAGTGGGGGTATTCACATGTCATTGATTAGCTGTAAACATGTAGGCAAAGGTAAATAAAGACTATTAACAAATACATTGCTGTTCTGATTTTGGTTCTCTTCAGAATTATGAGCAGATCTTAAATAGGTTTTCTCAATATAAAGATTAGCTTTCACCATAGAGGAGACAGTTATTTAAGACTTTGCGAATATATTTCTTTGTTGTTGTTGTTTTTTTTTTTTTTTTTTTTTTTTCTTTGTTTTTGAGGTGAGATTTTTTATGCTCCAAGTGCACTCAGGTCTGCATTTGAGAGCAGAGTGATATAACGACCTGTTGTGACTTTCCGTAACAAAGGAGACTAATTACTTGTTTACTTTAGAGCATAGAGCTTCAGATCTCATAGATCTTCTCTAACAAGCTCTAGCAGTGGCTGGGATGGTAACAACACTCCCTGCTGTTTTTTTCTGCAAGAAGTTGTTGACCAGCTTTAGAGCTCTGTACTTTTCTGTACTTAGTTTACAAACATCTAGCACTAACGTTTCTGCTAGGAACAGCAGAGCTGATATGCCAATCACTGCTATAGAACCACCGGCAGCCTAAACCAGAAATGTGAGTCTAAAGCTGGCTGTGGCTCTGTGAAAGGGGCATGGTGAGACACCCTCTTTAACTCTCCTTTACTACCATGTAGCAGACATTATCCCCACCCCTAGCAGTTCCAAATACCAAAGTCTGCACGCCTACCTTACAACAGCAAATAAACACCATAGCGCAGCACAGAATACCTCCCCAGTGTCAAGCACATACCATTGTGCAATACACTGGCAACCGCATTGTCCCCTTAACAATGTTCTATGCTAGTAAAAGCCACCTACATTCTCCCCCTACTGACCTCTCCCGATTGGCAAGCACATTTTCCACCAAACCACTTTTCCCAGTGGCAATTCCCTATTCCCAGGTCTTCCAGACTTAAAGGCGCACAGTTCATTATGGAGGTGGTTAAAAGATCGTGAGGAGAGCGCTCCAAGCTCCTCTATAGTATATTTGGGGTATCCCGACGACTTATCTGGTCATCAGACATGAGGTGACCGCAGTTCCTTCACCCCTTTTAGCCACGAAAACTGCACCACTACTGCAAAGCTGACATTTTTTGCTTCAGGATTTCTGCTTTGTGCCAACAGCTGGCACTGGCAGGTAACTCACACATTTAGAAATGCTGCTGTAAAGAGTGCTATTAACAGAACATGGCCAGCAGAAGATTTGTGATGCCGAAATGGTGAATTGTGAATGCAGCTCTGGAGTGAAATGTAGACTGCAAGTTAGGTACACAATAAGTAATATGCTGCATATCTTTGTACCGAACTGCTGTTACATCTATTCAACTGTAAGATGGTGTTCATTGATTGAAAACTACTTTAAGGACTATCTTGAAATAATATATTAAAGTGCATGTTTTGCTTTCAGTGCTCACGTGAGATTATTTCTGTGCCTGGATGATCCGCCTGGTCCCTTTGATAGCCTGGAGGAGAGCAGGGTGAGGAAATTAAAACCTATTTTTGATGTATTTCCATTATTTTATTTTTTTTCTTTAAATGCACCTTTTGGGTTATTTGCCTTTCTGGTATCCGCATCCAAGCACGTTATTTTTCTCTTTCGTCTATTTGCAAAGTTTGAGCATATGTTTGAGAATATATACGTGTGTGTGTCCAGGCTTTTTGTGAGACTTTAGAAGAAACGAATTACAGACTTCAAAGGGATCTCGCAGAGAAGCAGAAGGAGCTCGAAGCCTTGAAGAAGCTGTTAAATGAGAAGCAATTGCACATACAGACACTTGAAAGCCGGCTCCAGTGAGTGCATCTTCTATCCTGGTTTATACTGTGAGGTCTCTGCAGTGATAGTGCTAAGAGAAACTGCTTTTCAATACTGCACTTGAAAAGTCACTGTTAGGACTTTACAGGACTGTATGTATAACTATTATGACTGATCATGTCCTGTAGGTCTAAATATTGCCTGAAGGGTGGGATTTTGGGGAGTCCCTGTTAATGGAGGTGCTGGTTTTATTATTGTACCAACAAATTGCAATCACGCGATTTTCTCTTATTACATCTACAAATCTATAAAATGCAACTTCATATCTTTAAAACCACCAAAACAGTCCGTTAAAAACATGACCATAGTACCATGTAAAAAGATTCATAGCTAGCGTAGTCCACATAGCAGCTAATCTCTCTGCTTCCAGTGTGCTATAACACCCCACTGTCTAAAGGGTTAACATCCCTACTAAATATACATAGTTGGTTTGGCCTAAATGGCCAGATACTATAATATAGTATAATAGAAAATGAATCCAGCTCACCCACTCGTCACCAGGTGGAAGCAACGAACCTGTGGTGAACCAACCACATGGAAATGCAAGCAAAATAAGTAGAAAAAGGTTCAGCTTCCAAAACGTACAAAATTTATTCAGAGAAGTTAAAAGCCAAACATGGAGCAAAGGACAAAAAACAGTAAAAAAAACGCCTTACGCGTTTCAGGCTGTGCAACAGCCCTTAATCATAGGCAACTATAATATAGTTGCCTAATAATTGTACAGGTCAGTCCTACACTAGTACTTAGAAAACACGTGTCAAACGCAAGACCCACGGGTCAGATCCGGCCAGAAATGACCTTGAGAGCTCTCAAGGAAGACCTCTCCACTCTCTCTAGTGCTTGGAAAAGGCAGCAGCGCCAGAACAGGGAACAGGTGCCATCTTTTATTTGGAGCTCCTGTGCCAACCTCCACATTGCTCTCCTTGGCAACACCCAGCCCTGAACGCATCTTGACCCAGTGCCCTAGCCACCCTCTAACGGGCCATTGAGGGAAAAAATTTAATACAGATGTGGCCTTCGGTGAAAATTAGTTTGATACCCCAGCTATAAACATGGTGGAGACTTTCCCTGGAACTAAAAAATGCTCTAGAGAGAGTTAGCTACGCTTAGTATATTTTTGGAACGGCGCTACGAATATTAAAGAGTGGATCTGCAGTATATATGAAGAAAGGGATTGCCAGCTCACCTAATCCATAAATTAGAGTTGCATAAACCAATCGCCTTGGGAGTGTAGAATAACCATGGGTAATCCAGCAACCGAAAATGTCGGTTAAAACATGATCCAAATCACAAGCAATCTGGTGTGAGTAGCGCATGCGCTTATGTGGTTGGCGTTGAGCTGAGTTAGGGTATGTTCACACAGCGTAATTTCGGCATGCATTAAGCGCAAATACGCGGCGAGATGCGTGCCGCAATTACACTAATCCATAGCTCTCATAGAGAACTATGGCTTACGTCTCGTCCCCCGCGCGTACAATACAATCGTATTGTACGCGCGGGAAGATAAGTGACGTCAATTATTCGCGACAATTCGCTGGCCCCCCTGTGCTTTAGGAGTACGCACTGATCAGCGCGACTCCCAAAGCACCCGGAGTATTGCGGCACATACTGTACGCGCCGCAATAACGCCGTGTGAACATAACCTTAGATGTGCAGGGATGTGTTCATCGTGTCCTCCTGTGGTTTTGGTACAGCCAATAGCATTTACATTACATAGGGGAGTCTTTTTGGTTGATTAGTGTTCGTGTTGGTATATATTGTTGATTTTGTGTGTTGGTCCACATGTTACGACTAAGAGTATTGTGCCTCAAAAATGCGTCAACGCTACATCATACTTTGTGATTTGGATCACATGGCACCTGAGTCGCTGCTTAAAAACATTAAGGACAGCCTATGACAGCCATGTTAAAACACATTAGGATCTTACGAAGTACCATTGTAGAACTGACATCTACTGTACAATTATAAGACTACTCGGTTATTATAGCATGTGGGCATTTAGTTCAAACCAATAACCTCTATTTAGTAAGGTTGTTCATCCTTTAGCCATACATTGGGTGTTAACGCACACTAGGTGCAGAGAAAGTTTGTGGCTATAACCACATAGCCCTTTGACGCAGAAAAAACATATAAGCGGCCAACAGACAAGCATGTCTGTCATAAGATGGTTGGGGACAGTACAGAATGGCATCGCAGGCCACATTTGCCCTCTGGGCTGCTGCTCGTGGGACTCTGGTTTAAAAGGTACTTTTCTTTATGCTCCTGTACTCCCCACAGAATTTGTCTCTAAGGACAACCCAACTGCTAAATATATTGCCTAAAGATGGTGTGTTGAAGCTGGTTAGAAAGCTGTTTTGGCGAATGTAAAATTTCTCTCAGCATCTATGTTCTCCATAATAGGTTGTACTGGGTTGTCTGTGGTCTGCTGACTTTAACTTACTAATCCAGACACAAGGCAGCCCCGTGGAATCAAAGACGATTAGTTATAGTTCACTTCCCTTTAGAAATTATTCCATTAATTACAAAACTTAGAATTGCGGTTTATGGAGTTTACAAATATTTTATGGAAAGTTATATAATACTACTTTATTATCTAGCACTGCAATTATGTCTTTCTATGGTTGAGATATTCTAAAATGCCCATATGGTAATTTCTTAGAAGGGAAATGGGCACAGAGCACGAAAAGACCCGAAGACCTTCTGGAGAGGAGAGCGAGTGCAGTGGAGAAGTGGAGTCCTCGGCCATAGAAGCAGATCAGGTGGCTTCTGCAGATAATAGGTGAGATGTTTTCATGCATAATACATTTGTTACTGCTACTAAGCAGCTTTATGTCCAAGAAACCAAACTCTTGTCAACCAATTATTAATCGGACCTTTTTTTTTTTTCTTTGAGTATAGCTTTTTTTTTTTTTTCTTAAGGGGGTTTTCTAACAACATTGAGTAGCTTTTAACATGTAGGCAGAGGTAAGTGAAAAATATTACTGTTCTGGTTTTGCATAGTTTCAGAACAAAAGCAGTTCCCTAGGTTACAGACCACCTCTCAGCAGCAGCACAGGAGATTATTTCTTACTGACAAACGTTATCCCTTTAGAGGTCTGTAGCCTTGTGCCCTACTGTTTTAAAGCCTTCCATCACCAATGTTTCTCTAGCAGCCTGAACTAGGAATAGCAGAGCTGAAATGTCAGTCGCTGCTGAAGGAACACCCACAGCCTACCCAGGAGGTGGGAACTTGAAGCTGGCTGTGAAGAGCAGTCTCTGAAACAGCATGGTGAGAAAGCCCCTTTAATTTTTTTACCTATATATTTTACATGCTGAGCCCCATATCAGGTCAGAAAAGGACTGTTAAGGAATTTTTACAGCATTATTATTATTATATATATAAAAAAATTATTATTTTTTTTTTTTTCTTAATCATCGTGCAACTAGGGCTGACACATGACTCCCTGTTACCAGGGCTGTGGAGTCAGTAAGCCAAAGCTTCCACTCCTCAATTTCCCTAACATGGACTTCCGCTCCCTTATATGTGGCGCATGTTTAAGTGATAACTTTACTGTAGTAAAATGGTAACATCGGTATCTAGGGTTAAACGTGGCAAGGAAAGTAATAGCGTTAAAGTGGTTAGATGAAGAACCAAAGAACCCCCCAAAAAAATGGTAACATCAGGCTTTTGATCACCTTATGATATAATAATCAAGCTGTTTAGTTAGAACATAAAATATATTTATTGGAAAACAAGTTTAGAACACGAAAAACTATAATTAGTTGTACATATTCAAAACGCTGCAATAAGTGGGGAAAAAACAGTTCTCAACAAAAACGTCCTGAATAACATTTGTTGAGTATATAAATTTGTTCTGAGAAATAGTATCGCCTCCATCAGATCCTCCTTCATGGATGACCTCAAATCTGATGTCATTTTTTCCGGGCTAGAGAACGGCCTCTCTACTCTAACTTGGGTTGGTAGCAAAGCGGTGACCACAGGGGCAACATCTCTAACAGTTTCAGGGGATATAAGAATAGTCTCATGTATAGTCGGTTGTGAAGAACGGTTGAACTCTTCTACTTCTTTGAGAGCAAGTGAAAAATTTTGCAGAAAAATGGTCAATCTGTTTGCTATGTGAGCGGAATCTTTTCCCCTGTGGCATCGCTTTGCCTACTCCATTACATTTCATCCCAATACATTTCAAAATTAAACTCCTCATCTGATGAGGCTGAAGATATGGGAGCAGCAGCACTGGCCGGACCCAATTCCTCTTGCTCTTGACACTGCATTGAACTAACTGGACCAATTTAGTATATATTTGTGGAGTCTGTCCATTTTATAATGACTCCGTCTCCACCAAAATGGACACAGATTCCGTGACTTCAACTCCACAGCCTCCAGCATTCACTTCAGATGTTATCTGGGTATGTTAAAACTTAGCAAGCTCTGGCGTTCATGAGATCACCTGGGGCAGAAGCAGGAAGCCTTAAGGCTGCTGTTCAGCTGTATGCAGGGCACACTCTGCACAGACATCCTTGCAGAGTCACTTGCAGACCAGCCAGGTGTTTTATGCTGTTTGATCTTTTCACCATTTGCAGACCACATATCACTGGTTTATGCTTTCAATTTATAAATAGCTGGCATAAAAACGTACAGTCTTCTAAATGTGATAAAGATGATTAAAAAAAGCCTTTTTATTGAGGCTTTAAATGCAAGTAGGCAAACAGCCTCTGGGGTTGGCATGTGCACAGTCTCAGGACTGCTGACGCACCGCCTACGTTGTGCCACAGTTAACCCTGGCGACACGCACTAAAACGTCTATGATCTCTCGGGTTTAAAGGGAAATGTTAAATATGCATAATTATGCCAGATTTCATAATGTGCTAATGCTGTAATGTGAACTATAGTTTAAATATTCAATTACAGTGTATTACATTTGACACTGCTGCAATGGCCAGAAATGGCTCAGGTCCCAGACTTTTGAAGAGGTTTCTTTTTTTGGGGGGGGGATTTAGGATAGGACTTCCATGATAAAATACAACCCATAGCCCATACGTGCCTTCCAACTTTGCCCCCTTCCAGTTATGATGGTGCCGGTGACATCCAGCTCTGGGCAGTCAGCTTGTGAGTGTTGCATCCACTGATCAGCTGCGCTGCTCACATGCCATTTCTTGATGTCACCGTTCAGAGCACACTCTTTTCTAGACATTGACTTCAGGAGGTGGCATGTGAGTCACAACACGACTGCACGAAGATGGAAGTAAACAGAAAAACCGGGCAGAAGGCCATCGGTGCCATCGCTGGAATGGGGTTTAGTGGAAAGGTAAGTATAGGCTTTTTTTGTATTGCTGCAGCCCTATCCCAATTTTGCTGTTTTAGTTTGTTGTGTTTTTTGTTTTTTTTTTCATTTAGTTTCTGCCACCCCATTTGCCTCCCAAACGTGTAAGGGCCGGTTCACATGGCTTATTCAAGCCGTAATTGCGGGACGGATTCTGCCCGCAATGCGGCTTGAATAAGGGGCGGGGGTGCGGCGGGGGAGCTGCCCGCCGGCCCCATAGACAATGCATTATTTACGTCGCGTACGTGCCGTAAATAATGTGCATGTCACTTTCTCCCCCCGCGGCGGATTCGCCGAGCGGGGAGGAGCGACGGAATCCATAATTCTCTATGAGAACTGTGTATTACTGTAGTTACTGGGACGGAATGGAGCCGTACTGAAGCGCAAATACGGCGTGCAGTACGGCTCCAATCCGTCCCAGAATAAGCCGTGTGAACGAGGCCAAACAGTGAGGTGACCTAAAATGTAGCGGATTAAAAAAAAAACTACAGGGCAGCTTAGAGAAGGGGGGACTTAGGAAAGTGTGTGTTTTATTTAAAGAAAAAAGGTTTATTTTGTAATAGTGAAACCTAGAAAACCTTTTAAATTCACAGTAATCGTACTGACCTCCAAAATAATGGTAACTTGCCATTTGTAACATACATAAAACACTGTCCCTCCAAAAAAATGCCAGATAAATTGCTCAATTTAACCTTTTTTCCTTCACTGAAAATAGCAAAAACATTTTAATAAGGTTTTAATAGCCTTTAAAAGCTGGTGCCATGAGAAAAAATCCCAGTCATAAAAAAAGATAAGCCATACATCCACATGTTATACATTTTATCTACGGCTGTTTATCTTTGGCAAAATTTACAAAAATACTCTGAGATTACGGCACTGTTGTTTGGGCATTTTATAGCAGTATTGTTTAAGAACTACAAGGCTTTGTTATTTAAAGGGAATGTGTCATAAAAAAATGAATCATTGTTTAAGTCCCATTTTTATGATAAACAACTTTTTTAGGAATTTTTGGTTGTTTTTTAATTTTTCATATCACTTTCAATATTTTTAATAATTCTTAAGTCTTGCCGTTTTCACTTTGGCCACTAGGCTTTGTTTGCACTGCTTTAACAGCAGTCAGAGAGATGCTTTACAGTAGCTTCATGCACATAGGAGACTTAAGACTGACTGACTGTCACATTCACTTCTATAGGAGAGTTTTCCAGGCATGCTCTGTGACCTGGGAAGAAATCAGTGTGCAGGGAGGTGAAGTGTGAACTGTGACTATCTCCTCTTGTGACTGGTGGATCCTGTGTTATCTATACACACTGGTGTCTCCTTTCAGTTTGACCCTCTTTGTGCTGATAATGAGCAGACTACTGAGAATCTTTCTGTACAGAACAGGAAGTGCCAGACTATTATTAGGCTTAGTGGCCAAAGTGAAAACTGCAGGACTTAAGAATTATTATAAAATATTGGAAGTAATATAGAAAATTAAAAAAAATATAACCAAAAATTCTTAAATGTGTTGAACATAAAAACGTGAGTTAAACAAGAAGTCATTTTTGATGACACATTCCCTTTAAGGGGTATATGGTACTGGTAATGTGTCCTGTGAAAAAAGGTTCAGGCTTCAGGAAGCAGGACAATGGAGGACGTTGCAGTTACAGGGAACCGCTGACGAGTTCCATGTTTCTGTCAAGTGTCATGTGATTGTGGTGAATTATTTAAACCTGTGGATGGTGATGTGTTTCAGAATTAGGTAGAGCCAGTTTGTCCAGACCTAAATGGGATTGTAGAAAACTAATTAAACCAACACCAATCACCATTTTTTTCAGACCAGAACTGTATCCAATCTATGAATTATACATTTTCCTTTTTCCGGTCTTAAAAAATTACTGGTTATATGATTTTTCAGGATCAATGGCCAAATTTGGATCTGGACGATCCGGGCCTTCCTAAATCTGAAACATTACACTACCTTTGCATGTTGATGGTATTATCGTGTTAGTAGCCTTATTTGTACATTAGTCACCTGTCCTGACTTACTAGCCCTTTTGGTGACTGAGTAGTTGCATGTACCAGATATTCTATTCCAGGTCTATTTGTTTTTCAGTTATCTGTATAATCTGTAGCCTTATTGGCTCATGTCTGTATTACTAAGGCTATCTATACTATATAGTGCTTTTTCTACAGTTTTTAGGGAGAGGGCGGAGTGTGGGACCGTCCTTCTCAGGACGGTTACCCTGTTTAGGTAGGGATATTGTTTAGGGTAATCTAGGAATAACTATTTTTCATCAATCTTAATCCATACTCAAAAGTTGTGTTTTTATTATAGTAGGGTGCACCTATTTTCAGTGATTATAGTATTCTTGTGTAACTAACCCATGACCTCTTCTATCACCCTGATATCCAGTTCCTTCAAAGAGAACCATAAGGACTGCTGGAATGAGTCCTTGCCAGAGATTGAAGTAGCAGAAGTGGCAGATCCGGATGAAGAAGTCTAACGTGCCTGTAATTACATGTGGAGTGTTCTTTGGATCCTCCCGTACGCTGAGTTGTTGCCATGCCACGGCAGGCCCTATAAGAGGACTACACCAATGGTTTACACAAACGAGTTCTAGAGAAGGATGTGCGGTCCTTGCTGCTAACTGACCAGCCTGATGGAGACGGCTCTGAAGGGCTTGTGTCTTAGAACGGAGACTCATCTGACGACTCATGTACACTATTAATATACCAGTAATGGCCTAGCCGGATGTGTCCGATGGTGGCACTGTGTCAAGCACTTTTGTAGAAGTAGTCACTATCCTCGTCAGTGCCACAAGGGCATGTTCTGCTTTGCCAAGACTTGATTCCCTTATTTTTATATACACACAACCAGTTGTTCAGTGCCGTGGATGTCGCCAACCGAGTTATTCTTATCAACCACCACTCAGAAAGAAATGCCGTTCTAGAAACTGAGCAAAAGTATAGGTTGTATTATTAGAGAACAATGATTCACAGAAGATACACCTGACATCTGGTAACTCCCTGTCAAGTTAATTGCCTAATCCGAGTGTGTGTGCTGCTGTCTGAGTAAGCAGAACCTCTGCACCCAAGTGATAGGTTAGACAGGCACATTGTTTGGAAGCACAATCACAAGACTGCATATCTCCAAATAACACCTGCTTTTATTTAAAGACTGATCTGTATGAATTTCCAATATTTTAGCAAAGCAATCTAAGACTAGACGTACCAAATGGAAAAGTAATGTATTTATGACGTGAGAGAGCCACTGGTCATTTAGATTTTACACCAATGGGGGGGGATGGGAGCTTTTTTTTTTTTTTGTACTCGCAGAAGATAGGCATCTACATTAAATCTCAACAAACACAACACCTATTCTCATTGTAGATCTATAGTAATTGCTCTCACTATTTAAATCAATCTGCACCATAGTTAGCTGGTCTTTTATGGTGTCATTGCAGCTTTTGGTGCATGTGTATGTGTGTTTATGGGTTATATGACCATTTTTTTTAGGTAATTATGCCAGCACTGATTAAACAACTATAAAAATGAAGAAAAGACAATGGCATCCATGTTTGACCGGTGGGGTCTTGATGTGTTATAGAAAATATATTGTAGCTGCTGTGGCTTCTCGGTTCTAGATGTTGGGCCAAAGAGGCCCCAGCTATCAGATCCTCACCAGACAGGCATTAATGGCACATCCTTAAAGGGGGTGTCCGGATGTATGTTTTGAAAATAAAATCACGTTGAGGCTGTGACCAGATAAAAAAAAAAAAAAAAAATCAGAAAAAATTCCCTCTCTACTACATCTGTTTCAGAGCTGCTGGTGTTTTCACAAGGACTTCTATTTAACTTCCGGTACTGGCAGTCGGTCACCTCTGCGGCCACTGATTGGTCACGTGCCATTGCGGAAGTCACAATATAATGTTCACGTCCGAGCAGTGATGTCAAACAAAGGCACATGACTGCTGCAGCATTGACGATCCGACTGGTCAGGAAGAGCTGCCAAGTGCACCAGCAGCACTGACAGGTGAATGGAGAGGTAAGCATGTTTTCTTTTTATATGCTTTTTTTTTTTTTTTTGTCACAGACTCATTTTAAAATATACACCCGTACAGCCTCTTTCAGAATTTGTTCACATTATGTATTTTCCCTCCAATATGTCTCCTTATCGCATTTATGTAAAAAAAAAAAACAGATACAGACGACTTCAGAGGACTGAGGGGTCAAGAGGGATATATATATATATATATATATATATATATATATATATATATATATATATATATATAATACACACACACACACATACATGTTTTATGACTGTGCATAAGGTATGCTGAGGTTTCTCCACCTAATAATGGCCAGAAAACTGGCTGCAAATCCCGTCGTCCTCCATTGTCTTCTGCATCTGTTTTTAGAAAAAGCCTTAACTCATTTAACATTGTTTACTTTGTCTTGAAAATCTTTGTAAATTGTTATGACGATGGACCATTCGAATATTTGTATTATCAGAAATGGTTAAACGCTTGACACGCAGGCTTTATTTTCCATTCATTCATTTTTATTCATTCATTAAAAGCTTTGTATAATGTTGGAAATGATGGTTTTATTTCGTAGCAGTTCTAAAAGTCTGGATTAAAACTGGATTCTCTTGTTCATTCAGCATCCTAGGTCAGTAATTCCAGGTTTATAATTCATACGCATAACAAACCCTTTGCACTTTCCTGAGTGCACGACCCTATTCCCTTGACTCTGCACTGTAGAATTTCCCTACGGACTTTAGTGACATAGAATAACTATTATTATTTATTTTTACCAGATGTACCTTGATGTTTTTCCATGCAAGCCATCCATATAAACACTCTAAAAAGTAGCCTGTCGGGTGGTTTATGAAAGAAGGGAGAAGCTGAGCTCTGTGATATATAGGGTTATATGATAGAGGGAAGCTGGGCACTGGGATATATAGGGTTATATGATAAAGGGAGAGAAGCTGGGCACTGTGATATATAGGGTTATATGATAGAAGAGAGAAGTTGTGCTCTGAGATAAATCGGGTTATAGAATAGAGGGAGAGAAGCTGAGCTCTGGGATAAAAAGGGTTATATAAAGGGAGAGAAGCTGATCTCTGTGATATATGGGGTTATATGATAGAGGGAAGCTGGGCACTGTGATATATAGGGTTATATGATAAAGGGAGAGAAGCTGAGCTCTGATATATAGGGTTATATGACAGAGGAGAGGAGCTGATCTCTGTGATATATAGGGTTATATGAGTATATGAGAAAAGGGTTAAAATATTTTTTAGAAAAGAATGTGATTTTAAATTGTTAATGCTTCTGTAATGAGGGTATATTTAATTATATTAAACTGGTTTTAATCTTTTGAATACAAAGGCTATGTTCAGACGGCATAATTGCAGGGCGTAATTACACCCCCGCAATCACGCCGTGTGTTCAGGAGCGAGTCCCCGCGGGGCGGGGGGGCCGGCAGCGCGCCAGCCCAAAGACATCATTACTAGCGGTGCGTATTCGTCGTTAGTAATTGACATGTCACTTATCTCCCCCCACGGCGTATTGTCCGAGCGGGGAGAGGAGGCGTAATCCATAGTTCTCTATGAGAACTGTGGATTACTGTAATGACTGGGACATATCTCGGCCCGTATTGAGCGCAGTACGGCGCGAAATACGAGGCGAGATATGTCCCAATTTCAGCTGTGTGAACATGGCCAAAGTGTGGTTGCCACTAGTATGGGAGATAAATATTTATTAGTAAAACCATATACAATAAAACTTTGCTATAAAGCATGTAAAAACAAAGGGAAATGCTACTCGTTTCACCAGCACTCGTGGCTGGCTTCATCAGGAATTATCTGGTTAGAGCAGGGAGTGATATCACCATGGATGGACGTAGCTCACACTGTAGCATTTTCAGTACTCACAGCATATGTGACTTGTTGAATGAAGATGAGCTCTCCTGCACTTGTCAGTGTAATGGCTGAGCTAGTGACAGAGAAGCTAAATGTGCTAATCACTGCTATAGAACCACCCACAGCCCGAGGACACAAAGTGAGTGAAAAAATGTTGTGATCGGTGAAAACCCTAGGGGAAAAAACCCCCTTTAAGACCCTTTTTGGCAATTTCTTTGCTTTTTTCTTTTTTTTTTTTTTTTTTTTTTCAATCTTTCTTCAAACCATGTAATACTATATATCACGGAGTCATCTTTTTCCTCTATCCAAACCCCCTTATATACAGTATATGAAAAATTTTGGGCACCTTTTTTAATTTAACTTTTTTAGTTCTAAATATTTGGGTTTTGCAACAGCCATTTCAATTTGATATATTAATAATAGGGACACGTAATATTTCCGAATTGAAATGAGGTTATTGTACAAACAAAATTGAAATATGCTTTAAAACCCAAAATTTGCCCGGGTGCAAAAGTAGGGGCACCCCAACAAAAAAAGTGACTTTAATATTTAGTAATCTTTTTTTTAAAAATAACAGCCTTTTTCCCTTTCCCTGTGTTTTAATTAGTTCTGGATCCTGGAAAAAGGAATTTTTGACCTTCTTTTAAAAAAACAATTAAAGTTTTTAAATTTTTGATGGTCGCGAGCGGGGGGACAACCCCTTCAAATATCCCACAATGTTCAATGATATGGTTTGGGGGAGGGGATGGCCATTCCGAAATTGTAATTTTGTTCCCCCTGCATAAAAATGCCTGAGTAGATTTGGAGCGTGTTTGGGATCATTGTCTTGCTGAAAAATCCACCCCGGGGGGGTAATTTTTCAAAATTCATCATGTTCTTTTTCATTATTCTGAAGAACTGTGAATGAGTTAAAATAAGGGGGACCCTCAACTTTAAAAGTTTCCCCCCGGGTGCGGCTTTGGGACACCACCCCCAAAGCATAGGGAACCCTCCCCCAAATTTTACCGGGGGGGTGAAAGTTTTTTTTGGGAATGCTGTTTTTTTGGGACGAAAAGCATAACCCCTTTTGTATGACCAAACAATCAATCTTTTTTTTCATAGGCCAAAGATTCTTCCAAAATGAAGTGCTTGCCCAAATGGTTTTTTATCCCACAGGCGACTCTGTTTGTGGGTGCTTTCAAAAACGGCTTCTTTCGCATCACTCCCCCTACAGGCCCCTTGTGAAGGTGCTGTATTGTTGACCATGAAACAGTGACACCATCTGCAGAAAAGATGTCGCAGCTTTTGGAGGTGGTCTGGGTTTCCCCTTGATTTTTTCCCCCCATTCTTCTTTTTGCCTTTTGATTTTTTTTTCTTGGCCTCCAATTCGGGGTTTTTAAAGGGGGAAATGTGTCATCAAAAATGACTTATTGTTTAACTTACGTTTTTTTTTAAAAAACATTTTTTTTTAAGAATTTTTGGTTTTTTTTTTTTAATTTTTTTTATCCTTTCAATATTTTTTAATAATTCTTTAAATCCTGCAGTTTTATTTGGCCTTAGGCCTTGTTTGCACTGCTTTAACGCAGCAAGAGATACTTTAGGCAGCTTCAGACAAAAGGGGTCTTTTACTGTTTCTGTCCCATAGATTCAAAAGGACAGTTTTCTGTCCTGCGTGGACCCGAAAGAAAACACTCTGCAGGGGGGGAGGGGGTGATGATGTGAATTTTCTCCCCTTTTTGGGCTGGTGATTCTGTGTTATCATTTCAATGGTGTCTCCTTTCGTTTGAACCCTGCTTGGTTAAAAATAACACACTGCTGAAAACTTTATCTATAGGGAGGGAAATGTCGAGTTATTAGGGGTTAGTGGCCAAAAGTGGGAAAAATGCCAGGATTAAGAATTTTTTAAATATTTAAAGTGACATGGAAAATTTTAAAAAAAAATAAACCAAAATTTTAAAAAATGTGTTTAACATAAAACGTGAGTTAAACAGTATTTTTTATGAAATTCCCTTTAACAAGAACTGTCCCCGTGGGCTTCCTTTCCTACTATGTTCCCAAGTGGAATGAAGGGTTAAAAATCGAACAATTTTGTATCCTTCCCCCTAAAACTATGTTGAAAAATCTTTTTTTTCAATATTTGAGGTTTTTTTGGGGCCCCTGAAGCCACTTTCAAGGGGATTCAAATAGGGGAACAACTTGCAATTTGGGCCCCCTTAATACCTTTTCTCCTTGGATCACCTGGGATGAAGTTTAAAGCCGTGAGGTTACAAAACCAAGTTGTGCTTCAGAAATCTTTTAAAAAGTGTTTGGAGTTTCAAAACAAAAAGAAAGGGTCCCAATTTTTTTCACCCTCAAAAATTTGGTTTAATGATTTGACATTTGGTTTTTTACAAAAACCCCATTTAAATCCGGAAATATTCTGTGTCCATCAGTTATTAGATAAATCAAATTGAAATGGCTGTTTCAAAACCCAAATTTTTAGAACTAAAAAGGGTTTTTAAAATTAATAGGGGTGCCCAAACTTTTTAAAATGACTGTATATCATAGAGTCAGCTTCTCACCTCTATAAAATAAACACTATATATATCACAGAGCTCAGCTTTTTCCATCATATAACCCTATATATTCCCCAGAGCTCAGCTTCCAACTCTATATTTTAACCCTATTTATCACAGAGTCAGCTTTTTTCAAAACCCCTATCATATAACCCTATTATATCACAGAGCTCAGTTCTCCATCATATAACCCTATCTATCACAGAGCTCAGTTCTCTCCCTCTGTCATATAACCTATTATGACAGAGCTCAGCTTTCTCCTCTATCATAAAACCCTATATATCACAGTGCTCCGCATCTCCATCATATAACCCTATATCACAGAGCTCAGCTTCTCCATCATATAACCCTATATATCACAGAGCTCAGCTTCTCCATCATATAACCCGAGCTCAACTTCTCCATAATATAACCCTATCTATCACAGAGCTCAGCTTCTCTCCCTCTGTCATATAACCCTATATATGACAGAGCTCAGCTTCTCCATCATTTAACCCTATATCACAGTGCTCAGCTTCTCCATCATATAACCCTATATATCACAGTACTCAGCTTATCCATCATATAACCCTATATATCACAAAGCTCAGCTTCTCTCCCTCTATCAGATAACCCTATATATCACAGAGCTCAGCTTCTCTCCTCTATCATATAACCCTCTATATCACAGAGCTCAGCTTCTCTCCTTCTATCATATAACCCTATATATCACAGAGCTCAGCTCCTCTCTTCAATCATTAAACCTATATACCCACAGAGCTCGTTCTCTCCCTTATCATATACCTATAAAACACAGAGCTCAGCTTCTCTCCTCTATCATATAAACCTATATATCACAGAGCTCAGCTTCTCTCCTGTATAATATAACCCTATATATCGCGGTACTCTGCTTCTCCACCTCTACATCCTGCTCTCAGACAGGGTAGCATAAGTCACCTGACAGGTTCACTATGGTAGTTTCACACATGTTTTGGTAAGTCATTGTGTGTATGCAGTTTGAGCCATAGCCAGGATTATATTTCCTTCTGAAATCAAAGCACTTACTGCATGATTTTCTTTTTTTGCTGGATCTGCTTGATTTGCTGTTTGAAGCTAAATTTAAGGGACGATAAAAAATGATTCACTGTATAACTGGTTACCACATCATTACTGTTTTGTGTGAATCTGTCCTTAGTTTTGTGGCAGCCCAACTATTATGATTGTGTTCACAGGGTTCCTTGAGATTTGTAAAAGTTTAGATGCTTGCGTTAAAAAAAGCTGCACCTCTTCTATCCGCAGGCCCCACCTGTTTTGTTCCATTTACTTTATTAAGGCTGAATCATAATACCAACCGCCAGCCATGAGTGAGTCATGCTAATTTTAGAAAATAAACACCAGAAATAGCAATACAATCCCTTTATCCATAGTGGATGTGCTCGGAGTGGCCATGTAGTGGAATAAGTTAACCAGCTAGTCTTTTTAGGTTAGGGCTGCATGGAAAATTTGGCCAAATTAGAGTATATTCATATGATGGAATTCGGAGCTGTATCTGCGTTTTCACCTCGAAAATTCCATGAGGCAATGATGCTAAATTTCCAAGGCAAATTTTTCACCTCCCATATCTCATAATGGGCAGTGCAGAAAACACCTCCAAAAATTTACATGTAAATTCTTTATCAGCACTTGCAATAAGTGGGGAAAATAAATAGGTAAATTCAGCGTTGTCTGAATAACCAGGCTGATTTTCATGGGGTATAATGGAGGTCGGTTTACTGTTGGATTGGACACCGATTCTGAGGCAAATTCAGCAATGAATCCGACAGATTCCGAAACAGTGTCCAAATCTATCTCGTGAACATACCCTAGGGCAGTGATGGCGAACCTTTTTGAGACTGAGTGCCCAAACCGCGACCAAAAAAAACCCTTAGTTACCGCAAAGTGCCGATGACATTGGCACGAAGCAGGGAGGTGACGTCGGGAAGCGGGGCCACACAACAATTAATATGAGCGATGTGACGGCCGCTTAGCCCATCACTCTTCCATGTTTCCACTATACAGTGACCATATAGTGGTAGATAGCAGCGTATACAGGTGCTCAGCAGACAGTTGACTGAATAATACCACAACACTATAACCACATCTCACCAACACATAGTCAGTGAATAATACTACACCACCACATCTCACCACCACATAGTGACTGAATAATACTACAACACCACATCTCACCACCATATAGTGACTGAATAATACCACAACACCATATATCACCACCACATAGTGACTGAATAATACTGACACGTATCACTACCACATAGTGACTGAGTAATGCCACCACACAATGACCTCATATCACCACCACAAAGTGACTGAATAATGCCACCATACAATGACCTCGTATCACCACCACATAGTAAATGAATAATACCGCCACACCATTACTGAATATAAACCATTACACTTTGTACACACATAAGAGTTTACAGTGCAGGCACATTTAGTGACTCTCGGGTGACGTTTCTCCGATGAGTCGTTCACATTCCGGTTTCTTCTCCATCTGGTTCACACCTTCATGCTGACTTCTCTAGACTAACACTCATCCCTGCAGATTTGGACACAAATATCTTAGAATCCTCACTTTTCCAGCAACTCCTTACTTATAGGTATATAAGTCCCCTCAATTAGGCAGGTATATAGATATATGTCCCCTCAGGCAGAAAGGTATATAGATACAGGTCCCCACAGGCAGAAAGGTATATAGATACAGGTCCCCACAGGCAGAATACAGCTCCCACAGGGAGTATATAGGTCCCCACAGGTAATATACAGCTCCCTCCAGGCAGTATATAGATGGAGGTCCCCACAGGCAGTATATAGGTCCCCACAGGTAATATACAGCTCCCTACAGGCAGTATATAGATAGCTCCCCCACAGGCATTATACAGCTCCTCACAAGAAGTATATAGATAGAGGTCCCCACAGGCAGTATATAGGTTCCCAGAGGCAGTATATAGAGTCCATTGATAAAAATAATAACATTAATACTAACCTTACCTCTTTCCCAGCGTCTTCGTCTTCTGCTTATCACTGGCGGCGTGATGACATAATCGGCTGCTGTGCAGCCGAGGTGAGGCAGCTGTGCGATGAGGCAACTGCATTGAGTCGCTGCCCAGCTGAGCACATGGGGCCGCCGTGGACCCTCAGCGCTCATGGTCCGCGGCAGGCCCAGCTGTGTTAGAACTGGGGCCTCTCGGAGGCCCCAGGTCCTACACTGTGACGGACGCCGTGCCCTCCCAGCACGTCGTCCGGGTCACAGTGCAGGAAGCCAGCGAGTGGGCAGCCTGGCATGCGTGCCAGCAGAGATGGCCCTGAGTGTGACAGGTTCGCCACCACTGCCCTAGGGGTATGTTCACACAGCATACGTTGGGACGTAATTGTGCTGCAAGTACGTACCGCTATATGCCAGGATTACGACATGTAAATATACCATTATACAAAAAGCCCATGTACAATCTGGCAAACAACCCAACAGAATAAAGCATGTCACCTGAACAAGACTGGCATTCTGAGGAGACCAAAGACCAAATATGCCAGAGGTTATGCACGCACTGGGAGTTTTGAAACAGCTGAAGCACCTCATACTAGGGACACTAGTATATGAATTACAGTAGTTGCATGCACTTTTAGGGAAATAGTAATGGATTAGATTAACGTTCTAGTGTCCTATTATTATCTCAATTACTCCCACTAACAAAGGATGATTACACCATATACTCTAATCGGTCATAACTGATAAACCTTATGTTGTGTTGGCTCCTATTGTGCTTCCGGGCAGCTCTGACACATCCATGTAGAGACTCTACAAGACCTCTGAAGGTCTCCTGTATTATCTGGCAGCGAGGTATCAGCAGCAGATCCGTTAGGTCTTTTTCAGTTGTGAGTTGAAGCCTCCATGTATCAGACGGGAATTTGGAGGCCAAGGCAACAGCTTGTATTTTTGTCATGTTCCTTTCACTGCATTGTGTATTGTTTGATCAGGCACCTTTCTATCGTAGCCAGCGTTAACTTATTTACTTTTCAGCAATTTGTGCCAAAGAAACACTTCACTCCCCGTGCACATCCATGCAGTTCGGGCCCCATGACCCTCTCATTGGTTTACTGGATATCCTTATTTAGACAACTTTTGAAAGGTGCTAACCACAAAGTGTACAAATCAGTTAATTTGAACATGCTTATTTATTAGAATTTGGCCCTTCTCAGTCCCTCAGATCCTTACACTATGGCTACACTGCATCGGACAAAGAACGGCCGTTGTTTTTCCGATGCAGGACCTCCTTTTTTGTCACGTTTTGTGCAAAAACCGCGGTCGCTTCATGTTTTTTTAAGTCGCTCATACAATTGTATTGTATGGGAAGACGGAGAGAAAACTAAAAGCGCCGGCGTATTATACAACATGTTGTACAATACATCGGCGTCGAAAGACGATCGTAGAAAAGATGACTTGTGGGGACTGCAGCTCATCTTTTCTATTGTCCTCTATGAGACCGCACGGGCGATTGTATTTTCGGCGCTTTTAAAATCCTAAAAGGGCCAAAAGTACGATCATAAAGCTATTAAAGAGAACCTGTCACATAGATTATGCCCCCCTTGCTGAGGGCAGCACAAGCTAGTGACAGACCTGCTGTTTCCAGCGCTGTGTCACTTATTCTGTAAAATGCTGTCATTTCTTCCAAGAAGAGGTGGACGGGTACTGGCTAGCTTAGGGGCACAGTCTCCAAGAGGGCAGGGGAGGAGATTGTGTCACAGCTATGGCCTGTACCCCTCAGAATCATGTTACCAGGTAGACCCCCATTAGATAGGTTGTTAGGGCCCGGGTAGGTAGGTAGATTCGTCGTAGGTAGGCAGTAGTTAAGCAGGTAAGCTACAGGTTGGTAGATTGGCCCTAAGTAAGCAGTAGTTAGGACCCAGTTAGGTAGACAGCCCCTTGGTAGGCCCCAGGTAGCTATGTAAGGAGAAGGTGGGCCACATGTAGATAAGCTATAGGTGGGGCCCATATATGTAGGTAGATAAATAGGTAGGCTATAGGGGGCCCATTTAGATAGGCAGGGTTTAGGTAGGTTATAGGGGTCATATACTGTAGTTATGCAGGTAGGGTTTAGGTAGGGTTATAGGGGCCAAATAGGCAGGTAGGGTTTAGGTAGGATATAGGGGGCCAGATAGGTAGGCAGGCAGGGCTTAGGTAGGGTATAGGGGCCATATAGATAGGCAGACAGGGCTTAGGTAGGGTATAGAGGCCATATAGGTAGGCAGGCAGGTTTAAGGTAGGGTATAGCGGCATATAGGTGGGCAGGGTTTAGGTAGCTATAGGGGCCCCATATAGGTAGGCAGGCAGGGTTTAGGTAGGGTATAGCGGCATATAGGTGGGCAGGGTTTAGGTAGCTATAGGGGCCCCATATAGGTAAGTAGGGTTTAGATAGGCTTATTTAATGTTCAAAAAAAATAAGAAATGGCTTACTTACCCCTCTCCACACTCCTATGATGCGACGCGCTACCAGCCATCCAGTCTCTGTGCTCGGCGCGGGCAGCACAATGATGTAATGTCATCGCACCACCCATGTCAGCACTGAGGGCTAAGGCCCAATGCCTTAGGCCTACCATGCAGATTTGCAGAGCGGAGCACAGGTGGCAAAGGCATTCCTGCCTTTGAAAGCTCGGGACAGAGGGCCAAGGCGTTCAGAGGCCCTGCAGTTCCTCCCCGCCTGAAGTGAACTGTTATGTTCATTGCTGGTGGGTGTGTAAGGGTGGTCGGTGCCACTCCTTTAGGTTCTTTTGAATTGCGGGGAGAGACAATGTGGGACTCTGTGTACAGGCGTAGAAATAAAGACAAACGCCAACACTTGCTGACCGGGAGAACCGTGGCTTTACTTCAATTCTTCCTCCAACAACAACACTTGCAGAACAAGCTTGTCGCTCACATAGAGATTCACACAGCACAGGAACCATGCACTCGCCCAGCAGTACCCGAGGGGGCTTCCTCCTTGCCAACCTCACTGCTCTAACCTGGCTGTACTCAGTGGCTCTTCCACTCAGCTCAGGGGCTGCCACGTCCGTCTTGCTGTAGTTAGGGCTCCTTTCCCCTTCTCCTATGCGCTGCGGCCAGAGGGCGAAGTTCTGCCCCGGCTCCCTCCCGGCTTGCTTATGCTGTAAACAGGGAACTATATACAAGCCCTTAAAGCCTTTGTCTTGCTTCCTTTTCCTTCCAGCTTAGTCTGCCTCCCCGCATTCTAGCCAGAATGGGGTGTCCTGCTCCTATCTGCCTCCTCAGTGCAGACTCTAGCAGACTCTCCAACAGACTAACTCTAAAACTACATTTCTCCCTATTTAACTACATCCCCCCTGCTGACAGCCAGGCCCCCCTTCTACTCTTCACAGAGATTCAGCTCCCTATTGGTTGGGGGTATTACACCGCTGTTGCTAGGCAGATTAAAACTGTGAACACATCTTAACATGAATCTATAGCCTTCTCCTTAACATTCCTATTATTGCTATACCTAAGACCTTATAATACATTACACTACTTTCCTAAATAAAGATATTTAACACCTTTACACATCTCACAGGTGCAGGAGTGGAACTACTGGGGTAGCAGAAGCACAGTCATCTGCTAAGCAGCTACTATGTCTGCTACCCCGATAGTTATGCTCCTGCTCGTACCATTAGTTCATGTTGTATGCTGGCATTTGTAGTTGTGGAACTACGAGTCCTAGCATCCCACACCATACATACTAATTGTACAGGTGCTGATTGGTACATGTGTTTAACATGTGCTTCTGTGGCATGCGGGCACTTGTAGTTCCATGTTCCACAGCAGCAAGCAGCTGTGGAACTACATATGCTAGCATGCCAGAGCAGCACATGAGAGACGGAAAGTAAGGCTATGTTCACATGGCTTAAAATGGTACGTATTTCAGTCCGTAATTACGCGCCGTAGTGCAAGAATTATGGCTGGAAAACGTCCCAGTCATTCCGGTAATCCACAGTTCTCGTAGAGAACTATAGATAACGTCTCCTCTCCCCCTTGGAGAATCCGCCGCGGGGGGAGATAAGTGACAGGTCATTTTCTAGCGGCGTATACGCGCCACTAGTAATGATAGTCTATGGGCCGGCAAAGTGCCGGCCCCCCCCACCCGCCCCCGCCCCCATCCACACAGCGTAATTGCGGGGCATAATTACACCCTGCAAATAAGCCATGTGAACATAGCCTAAGGAGAAATCTTCTAACATGGATACAGACAGCAAAACAAACATAAAAGGGGTGTAAACTATCTAAAACTAAAAAAAATGTAAAAAAAAAAAACTTGCTGGACTTCCATTTAATAAATGTACCTGTTGCTACTTGCATACAAATTCAACTTAAGTACAAACCTACACTCCCTCTCCTGTGTGTAACCTGGGGACTGCTTTCTAAGGTTTAATTGAAAGCTGTTAGAGCTGTGCCAGAATCATACCTGGCATCTTTTGGGCATATTATGATGACCCTGACAATCTCATATGTGACTCTCATCTTACAAAGTCACAACAACTACAGTATTTAAAATATACATTTACCCTTAATTAGATATTTTTTTTTAAATTTAAAAAAGGGGCCCTTTTTTTTTAAATAAAAAACCCCTTTAGGGGTTGGGTCTTTCGGGAGTTCACACGGCTTTTAAAGGGCCCTATTTCGGCCGTAATTACGCACCCAAGTGCGCCCAAATTAGGGCCCAAAACGGGCCCATTCATTACGGGAATTACAGTTCTCATAGAGAATTGGATTACTCTCCTCTCCCTGCTCGGGGAACCCGGGCGGGAGATAATTGACATGTACTTTCTAGCGGCGTATACCGCGCACGCTAGCATGATATCTATGGGCCCGTCAAGTGCCGCCCCCTGCTTTACTCCCCCGCTCCTGCCACCGCCCTTCCAATCGAATAATTGCGGGGCGTAATTACGTCCTGCAATTAAGCCGTGTGAACATAGCCTTCCAGTCCAGTTATCGAGCTGCTAGAAATCCTTGGGCAGGCCATAGGATGTGCAACTCTGCTTTAAATCTCTTTCTGTGCAGGGGATTTGGAACTCTGTGTCAGACAAATCTAACTGTAACTTGGCCTAAAATGTAAAGGTTTTTATTGCGGCCCTGTGACCTCTCCTGACAGGTCTGATTTAGTAAATCCTGGTGTTCCCTTTGAAATAACATTTCTGGAGCATCTTCTGTTTTTTCTCAGGGTTGTGCTGTTTCTCTGTTGTTCCTTCTAGAAATGTATAACTGAGTAAAATTGTTACCACTTCAAGCAGTGTGTCCCTGCACAGACTGACTGATTGGACAATGTCATGTTGGGTAAAGACATTCCTCTATCTGGTAACGCCCAGCTGACAGATTCAGTAATACATTTCTAAGAGGAACAGCACAACAGTTATAAGAGAAGATGCTTGGGAATTGTTATTTCATAAGAAACACAAGGATTTACCAAAACATCGGGAACAGCCACAGGTCCTCTTTTTAAAGGTAGATATTCTTTATAAAGCCGCTCAAAAATGTGGATCCACATGTTATATATTACCTATTAGTTGTGCACCTCCACCCCCGGCCCAATATATTGCATCCACCATGATAAATGACTAACTCTGAATTCCACTAGTCACATGTGATGAGTTTTTAGAAGAATTAGATCATGTCCTGAGTGGTTCTATAGGACTTTCACCTATAAGATGATGGTTATTACCTCTTAAAAGCGGAAAGGACAGCGAGGCTAAGTGTATTGTCTGTGCCTCTACTGTATTTTCATTAGTAAAACCGATAACATTTTGGATGGGATTCCATTAGACTTGGAACTTTTAAATCCCTGGTGTCAGAATAAAAGGTAGTAGATCATTTGGGAGGAATGTGGCACGAAGAAGCTGCTCAATAGCTCACGTCTCAATGCTTTTGATTTTATTACCATCTTGGAAATTGTTTTATGCTGTTAGCCAAGGGCAGCACAGGTTCCAGAGCCTGAAAAGAATAGAATATGCGTCAAATTCCCCTGCTATTAAATTAATGCTCTCTGGAGAGCTGCACATTAAAAGGCAGCAAAGTGCAGAAAAGCTCATTAAAAAGTTTTTATGTAGAAAAAAATCACAAACTGTGCACATTTAAATGTACAGTAAATTTACATACCTCCCTGCTAATTTATGAAAGCCTTTAAAGTAGTAGTATGAAAGTGCTGCTCTCTACAGTCCTCATAGCCTTTATATGGCTTCTTGTCTAAGATCTAAGGCATTACCTCGTACTACTTACATTTCATCACTGTGATAGATTATTTTTTACTTTATAGATGTGTTATGTTTACATTTATTGTGCAACCTCTAAAAATTTTCAAAAAGTGCCTTAAAGCCTCCGCTGCCCCTGACCCACTGCTTCTTGGGGTCCCCACTAGCCCTGATTTCCTGGTCCCTGTGGACTCAAACATGTCCTGCTGCAGCAGTTACCCTACACCTCCAGTGGTTGGCTGCAGCAATCCTTGTCCATGTCCAAAGGGACCAGGAAATCAAGACTGTTGTGGACCATGGGGGGGGGGGGGGGGCGGGGCTCTGTAGAAAGACAGCATCTTCATTTTTTACAAGATTCTAACTATTGAAAAAAAAAAAAAAAAATCTAAACAACCCTTTTCAAATTTGGGAAGGGAACAAAAAGTAAAAAACAATACAGGAAAATTCCCTAACAATAGGACCTGATAGGAGCCAGGTTATAAAATATTAAGTTACGGGATGCTTAAATGTTATAAAAGTCATTTGTAGGGAAAAGAATTTTTGTAAAAGAAAGCCAGCAAAAGAAAAATCATGAAATAAGGTTCTGTTGACACCAGTGTTGTGGCTTCCATTAATAACATAGCTGTGACCACCATAACAGATCACTTTTTTTGGCCTGTTGACAGGGCCCTTAAATTTTGGGCGTGTTTTCACCCTTTCTGGGGCCGATTTGCCTGCGAACGGCTAAACCGTCCCAGTCTTTGGTAATCCAAATTTCCCTCAAGAGAACTATGGATTCCGTCTCTTCCCTTCGGCAAATCCCCGGGGGGGGAGAAAGTGACGCACATTGTTTAGGTTTTTGTACCCCCCGGGGTGAATAATAAAAGGCCCCCATGGGCCGTTCGTCCCCCCCCGCTTTTCGTCGGCAATAAGCCGTGTGAACATTGCCTTATAATGATTCTCACCAAATTTCTAATTGACTTTTTTTTTTTATATCCTAGTCCCAAGATTTAATAATATTGTCCTATTTGCAGCTCTTGGAATTCGCCATGTAGGACTCCGTTTACACTATTTTTCGGCTTTACATTGAAGGTTGGGTATTTATCCCTTTTCCTTTAAAGGAACCACCAAAAATAAAGTTTGGTCTGTTCAACAGTGATGTTGTATGTTTGGCCTGATTACACGGCTTTAAAGCCAACAAAATTTGGGGGAGGTTTTTCGAAAATTACCCCGCTGCCGTGAGCGGGGGTGGGGGGGGGGGGGGCCCATTAATAAATTTGACAGTCTTTTTCCCCCCCTGGCGAAATTTCGCTAGGAGAGGGGAAGAAGGGAATCCATAGTTCTCTATGGTGGTGAATCTCCCAGAAATAAGGTTTTAATCCCCTTTCTTCACCAATTAAGTGAAAGATGTATATCGCTTCTCTTCATGGGATCTAGTTTTGGATATTTACTGTTTAATTTTGCCCTAAGACCGACTTATCTCCAATTTAAAAAAATTGTTTTCATTTCTGTTTTCCCCTTTAAGTAACCGTTTCCTGTAGTGCTTTTGTTTTACTTTATGAGGATTGTAATCTTGTTGCCTAAAAGTGGCAGATAATTTCTTTTATTTTTTTAATCTAATTATTTATGAAAAAAGATTCCTTTTTAAGACTATTTCAAAAACGGCTTAAAAGGGACGTATTTCAGTCCTTAATTCCCCTAGTGGGGCAAAATTTGGCTGGTCGTCCCAGTCATTACGGTAATCCAATTTCTCTAGAAAACTAGGGGATTCGTTCCCTCCCCCTCGCGAAGCCGCCGGGGGGGGGAGATAAGTGACGGGTCTTTTTATGCGGGTATATGCACCGCTAAATGATAGTTTGGGCGGGAGGGCCCCTCCCTGGGTTTTTAATTGGTGGGGCGTTACCCCCGAAATAACCTTTAAAAAATCCCTTATGAGCTTTAAATTTTTAAGAATTGTTTTTAAAATTCTGAAAGTTAATTTGTTACAAAAATGCTTTCTGTGGGAGGATTCTAAAATAGGCTGGTTCACACTCTTAAAAATCGGGGCGAAATTTCCACCGAATTCCCCGTGGGCCGGGGGGGGGGGGTGGAGGGGGGGCTGAGCGGGGGCCGGACCTCCCCCGGGCCCATAGGCTTGCATTACCGCGGGCGTAACGCGCGGGTAATTCACATGTCCATAATCCATATTTCCTATGAGACTGGATTACCGAATGCCGGGGCCATTTCCCCAGCCGTAATTTGCGCACCCCTGGCGCGTAAAAAAAGGACGAAAAGCCCATTTGCTTGTGAAATGCTAAGGCCATAGAAAATCCACTGTCCACCGCTTCCCTGTGAGTTAGCAGTGGGAACAGACACACTTTATCCTGATCCAGGACATACATTATAGCCTGTGATAAATCACCTGACACGTTCACTTTTAAGCAGTATATGTTATTTTTTTTTTCTGTTTTTTTTTGAATATTTGTTTTTGAAATAATGGTGCCAGGTAGTAGAAAAAAAGAAACTCAAGTTATACAGCCAAAGTGTCTGTCCCCCCTCCGCTAAAAAAAAATTGGGGTTTTAAAAGGAAAAAAAATTCAATAGCGCCTTTGTTTTTTGGATTTCGTTTTGTTGGAGTTCCCTAATCAGTACACTAATATGTTTAATTGATGGTATCTGTATTCCTGTGGTTCGTTGTGTATACAAGGGCCACATTATCACCACCACTATATAGTGAATAATACCATATAATATTTTGATCAAACCGTTAACAAACCAATATTACCAAAATCGGCAAACAAAGACCCAAAAAAATACCCAACATACAAACCCATAGTTATAATACCACCAACTTTATGAAGATCAATAACAACACTTAATTTTTTTGTACCGTGCTTTGTCAAAACGGAAGGAGGATTTGTATTTAATTTATTTTTTATCTAATTTTTATGCACTAGAAAGCACCTTCTTTCATTTCCCCCATCCCCCTCCCCTTGTTCTTTGTCTTCTGTTCTCCTGCGTGTCAAAGAAGAACGTGAATATCAATAACAGCAATATTCAAGCACCTAATAATACCAGCATAACCTGACCAGATATAAACCATAAGAGACTGAAAAAAAACCATGTATGTTAATGAAAATAAACCTTCACTAAAACCATATTACCCCCCATACGTACTTATAGTGGGGAGTTTTCCAGTATACAAAGGCTCGCAGGCAATTACATTTAGGTACTCACGGGACTCTGAAAGATTGCTCTCTTCCTTTTCTTTCCCATTGGTCCCCAAAAGATTTATTCCCTGATGAGTTTTTTTCTTTCACGTTTTTTTCTCTTTATCTAGACCCCCATGATGATTTTCCAGCCCCCGGTTGTCTCTACAGAATTTACCCACAAAAAATTGATCACTTTTTAAGCACTTCCCCCCAATTCCCACCTCCGTACAAAATCCCCATCCCAAAATACCCCCCCAAAGGTAATAAAACCCCAAAAAGTAAAGTACCCCCAGCCGATCAAATGGGCCCTTTGTAGGTAGGAACCACCCCCTATATAGGCAACCTTCCCCCCCCAAAAAAATTAAAACAGGCAGATAGGGGAGATCCTTTATTAGGTTAAACCTAAAAAAATTTGTCAGATAATGGGGAGACTTTTCTATTAAGTAAGAAATTCCCCCCTATTGGGGTTTTTCCCTTGTAGGTAGTTATACAGGGCCCCCCCGTAGAAAAGTTGGGAAAAATAAACTCCCCCAATAGGAAAAGGGAGGTGATAGGGGCTCCTAAAAGGGAAGTTAGAAGGTTCCCCAAGTAGGTAGAATAAAATACCCCCAAAAGTAGGTACACAGAAAAAAGTTAGTTTTAGGGTCTAATAGGGACATGGACATAACCCCCCAGTAGGTAGGTTGATACATAAGGCTACCAGTAGGGGGGTATAAAAGGGCCCCCCTTAGTAGATAGGGATCGTCCCCCCCAAATTTAAAAAAAAAAATAACACCTCTCCCCAGCTCCCCTGCTGAACACTTCTTTTAGAATCCCGGGGCGGGCAGGTGACTACACGTCACCGCCAGAACACCCTTTCGGTGTATATGCCCAAAAAAAGTTAGCAATAGGCCCATTACAGACAGCACAGCAGATGGCACGATAACATCATCGAATCGCGCTACCTGTGCCGCTGTCTGTAATAGGCCGCAAGCCCATTACAAAAGGGGTCTACAAACGGCTTTTGGGCCCGCAAACACTGATTTATGTTACCTAGCGATGCAGCTGTGTGGCATGGAGAGCATGTGAACTTTCCTGGCTCAGAGGCCCGATCGCGACTGTGACCACTGTGACCCCTGTCACGGCTCATATGGCAATCACTGTTAAAGAACTTCCAACAGCCTGAACAGGAAGTGTGAGTCTGAAGATGGCTGTGAAGAGATCATCATGTACAGTTAAAACCAGAAATTTACATACACTTTATAAAAAGCCCCATCTGCATGTTTTTCTCACTATCTGACATGAAATCAGAATAAACTTTACCCAAAATTATTTATGTTTGCCAAATGCCAGAATAATGAGAGAGAGAATTGTTTTACAGCATCTTATTACTTTCTGGAAAGTCAAAAGTTTACATACATTTCATTAGTATTTGGTAGCGTTGCCCTTAATCTGTATGACTTGGGTCAAACATTTTGGATATTCTTCCACAAGCTTCTCACAATAGATGGTAGGAATTTTGGCCCATTCCTCCTGACAAAACTGGTGTAACTGAGCCGTGTTTGTAGGTCACCTTGCTCACACCTGCCTTTTCAGCTTTGCCCATAAATTTTCAATATGATTGAGATCAGGGCTTTGTGATGGCCACTTCAAAACATTGACTTGGTTATCCCTAAGCCACTTTGTAACCAATGTGGCAGTATGCTTCGAGTCATTGTCCATTTGGAAGACCCATTCTGCCCAAACTTTAACTTCCTGGTTGATGTCTTGAAATGTTGCATCAGTTTTGCCACATAATCTTCTTTCCTCATGATGCCATCTATTTTGAGAAGTGCACCAGTCCCTCCTGCAGCAAAACAACCCCACAACATGATGCTGCCATCCCTGTGTTTCACAGCTGGGATGGTGTGCTTAGGCTTCCAATCTTCTCCATTTTTCATCCAAACATATTGATTGTCATTATGGCCAAACAGTTCAATTTTAGTTTCTTCAGACCATAGGACATGTCTCCAAAAATGTAGGTCTTTGTTCCTGTGTGCATTTGAAAACATTAATCTGCCTTTTATTTGTTTCTTTTAGAGTAACTGCTTCTTCCTGGCAGAGCGGCCTTTCAGCACATGTTGATACAATACTCATTTCACTGTGGATAATGACACAATCTTACCAGCTCATTTTCACAAGGTCTTTTGCTTTTGTTCTTGGGTTGATGTGCACATGTTGGACCAAAGCACGTTCATCTCTAGACCCTCACGACAGGGCCCCGGTCGTGAGGGTCCCCACTGACCCCACTCTGGTACTCAGAGGGGCTCTACACATTTCAGAGACCAGTATCACAGTTCAGAGTGGGGGGAGGAGGTGCCGCGCTCCACTGCGCAGCAGCGCTCAGTCAGTACATTGACATAGCTACAGCAGAGACTGACACTTACTTGTCCTGCTGCGCAGCCTATGTCCGGAGTCAGCCCCTCCTCTCTCTCTCTCTGCCTGCGGGCGGGATGCTTGTCAATTTGAATTAGTGAAGCCCTGCCCACAGGCAGAGAGAGAGAGGAGGGGCCAGCTCCGGTCACAGGCTGCCCCAGCGGGAAAAAAGTGTAGTCCCGTCGCTTTTTTATGTTAATGTACTGACTGAGCAAACCTGTGCAGCAGAGCAAATGCCCCCCCTTTCCCCCCCTCTAAACCGGGAGGGCCCCCCATCCTCCCCGCCTCTGAGCCAAAACGGACCCCCTTTTCCTCCCACCTTCTGAGGGTTTCAAAGGGCCCCAATCCCCCAAACCCCTAAGCCCCCAGCCCCCCCTCCTCCCACCCTCTTTAGCCCCACGGCCCCCCCCCCTCCTTTCCCCCTCTGGCCCCAAAAGGGGGCCCCCGCGCGGACATTTACCTGCAAACCAAAGCTGGCCCCTTTTTCAGCAAAAGGGCCCCGGCTTTTTTTTTTGAAAAAGAGGCCCCCTTGCAGGGAGGGTTCCTTTTTGGTTTCCCAAAAAAAAGGGTTTTCCCCCCCCAACCCTTTGGGTTTTTGGCCCCCTACGGCTTTACCCCCGCATTGCCCTTTTTGGGTTTCCCCGATTGGGACCCAAAAAATGCGACTTTTTGCAAGGGCCCCCAATTTTCTTCCTTTTATCTTGGTGATTTCTTTTTACTTTCCTATAAGTTACACACAAACATGTTTTCTGGTTGAATTAAAATTTTCATCCAAAGTAGTCCCCGGGGACCGGGGCCGGGCCCCTATTTCGCCCCCCGAAGCCGATCGTTTGGGTCCCAAAACCGCAACCAAATCGCTAACTATCGGGCCCTTTGCGGTTTTTGGGGCCTTGGGGACGGCGCCCGGGGGGCGGGGGCTAAAATGTATGTCTTCCCCCCGGGCCACAACAGTTAATTTCTTCAGCGGGGGGAAGAAACTCCGCGGGGTAATCTGTGCCGCCCGTCAGGATGTGGGACAGGCCCCGGCGGGGGCGCGTCAAACACGCGCCCGCGCGCGGCTTGGGGGCCCCTCCCACGCCGCTGAAGGAAAAGACCGGGAGCAAACCGACATGGGACAGCGCGGGAGCGGGGTCGGGGTAAGTGCGTCGGGTATTACTTTTAATTAGCGCTATTCATCGGGGGGTCTTTTATCTACTGTTTTTGTCAGGGAGGGGGCTTTATCTTTTGTTATAGTCGGGGGGGGGGGCTGTTATCTATTTTATATGTGCGGGGGGGGGGCTGTATCTATTGTTAATGTGCAGGGGGGGGTATTACCTATTGTTAAAAGTGCGGGGGGGGGTTTTTATTACTGTCATAGTCGGGGAGGGGGGCTATTTTACTGTCATATGTGCGGGGGGGGATGCTTTATCTACTGTCTATGTCAGGGAGGGGGGCTTTTATCTACTTATATACGTCGGCAGGGCTATAATCTACCTACATATGTGCGTGGGGCCCTATAAACTCCCTATTTACACGTGCGGGGGGGGCCTAAAGCTATCTTAAATACCCGGGGGGCCAAAATATCTAATACCTGCTGGGGACCAAACCCTCCCTATATACCTCGGGGGGACCTAAACCTCCCTAATACCTGGGGGAGACCAAAACCCGGGGCATATCCCCTGCTGGGGACCTAAACCTGCTATATCCGCGGGGGGACAAAACCTCCCTTTTAACCTACTGGGGGATCCATAACTTGCCTATATACCTGCGGGGGGCCCTAAACCCTTAACCTAGGGGGGGACCCTAACCTCCAAAATTACCTGCTGGGGGACATATAAACTAAACCTCCCAGGGGAGATATATAAATATAAACCACCTACTGGGGGCTTTATAATTACGGGGGGACAATAATTTACTGGTGTGAAGGCAACACGTTAACCGGTTTTTAAAGGCCTCACCCCAGTCATTGTAAGAGTTAGAAAACGCCCTCCGGGGGATCCGTCGGTTTTAACCCGTTTTTAAGGGCCTCAATCGATTTTAAGACCTAGCAATGACCCCCGGGGACTAACCAAAGGTGTGTTTTTTTTTTAAACTCGATTCCCATAAACCTATAAAGTTTTCAAAGACATGACATCCATAGGGGCTGTCCCAAATTGTTTAAAGAGAACCTTCACATATTTTTTCCCCCTTGGGCAAAAGGACAAAAAACGTTAGTGTCAGACCTCTTTTTCCACACTGTGCCCCTTATTCTGTAAGCGCTTAGTTTCGTGTTTTAATGTTAAAATCCTTTTTGGGCAAAAGTCTTTTGAAGAGTCATTCAAAGATCAGTTTTTTTATCAAACCCGCCCACCGAGGCTAGCCCCCCCACCTCAACGACAAACCCATTCTTTGAATAGGGAAAACAGTGAATAACGTCATGGGTGGAGCAGCCTTTTTTTTTTGGGCGGGGTAACACTTCTCATGAATAAAATTTGAGGGGGGAAATATTAAAATAACTCGTACAGAATAAGGGAAAACATGATGGGAAAAAGCAGGGCTACACTGCTTTTTGCCCCCGCAAGGGGGGGACAACTATGGACGTTCTTTAAAGGGAAATATTCCCAGTGTATGTAAACTTTTGACTTTGCAGAAAGTAATAATAATCCCTTAAAAATGTATCTCCATTATTCGCAATTAGGCAAATATAAATAATTTGGTTCCTAATTGACCTAAAACGGGTTTAAGGTTTATTCTGATTTCATGTCAGATAGTGAGAAAAACATCCATATGTGTCTTTTTATATAGTGTATGGAAACTTCTGGTTTCAACTGTATCTGACCAGTAGAACCCTTGTATGTCATGTCAGGTTTAATGGCAGCCTCGGGCTCTGCTAGAATATCTTATAGGGTAGAAATAAAGCAAAAAAGCCGCACAAAGATGTTGGAGAGTTTGTGATGGAGAATTCTCTGTAACTTGGTGACACATCATGTAAAAGTTTTAACAAGGTGAGATCAGGTCAGATTGCATGCATTCATTGCATTCCCTGCCCTTAAAACATTGAGTGTCTGATCTATTATTCGGGTAATGTGTTTTTGTTTGTCTTTACTTCCTCTTTATAACCATTATACTTTCTTATTAATCATCCAATGAAAATAATTCTAAACAGCTTAAGTGCATTGCAGACCATTTAAAATCAATATTCATATACTGCATTGCCATCTTCCTTGTTAGCTAGGGACATTTTTGCAACTAATTTTTGCTATTGCTTAATTGCAGCTACAATATAAAAAAGCAAACGATTAAATGATTAAAAATCTGTTGCTGTTTTGTGTCTTCATGGTTAGATTACAAAAAACCCTGTGGATCAGACTACACACAGGGTGTTGGGGGTTGTAACCATGGAGACACACAGGTCTGCATTGTAGCGTCAGACCCAGCGTGACTGTTGGAGATGTCATCCTAGTAAGGAGCTATGGAGTTGGCTGACATCCTGAGTTCGCCACACAGGTGGTGGCTGGTTCTTAGGGCATGTTCACATGACGGGTTTGGTCCGCGGCCAAACCTCGTCCTAACCTCGCCGCAAACTCGTGTCTCCCAACGCGGGTTTGCGGCGCGGTCGCTGGGCGTGGTCTTGACGCGGGTGGGGCGTGACTTGGGGGCGGCTTAGGGAGAGGGTTTGCCCCCATGCAAATTAATAGGCAGGGGGTAAACCGAGCCGCGGGCCAGCCGCGCACTACCCGCCGTGGCCGCCGCGCTGAGAACTCCCTGGCAAGAATTGACAGGAGAGTTCTCACACATCGCGGCAAGCCGCGGCCCCAAAGCGCGGCCCAAAGCCGCGGCCAAAACCGCGGCGTGTGAATATTCACGCGGTTTACAATAGGTAACCATGTTAATAAACTAGGCGCGATTTTGACGCGGATTTGGCCGCGTCGGAACCCGTGGCCATAACCCCGGCCAAATCCGTTGTGTGAACAGGGCCTTAGGGCATGTGTGAGAACTCTCCTGTCAATTCTTGACAGGGAGTCCTCAGCGCGGCGGCCGCACGGTGTTGCTGCGGGTGCCGCCACGGGTGGTGCACGGTTGACCCGCGGCTCGTGCCGTGGTCTGCCCCTGCCTATTAATTTGCATGGGGCCAAACCCTCTCCGCAAGCCCGGTCGAGACCACGCCAAGCGCCTATGCTGCAAACCCGCGTCGGGAGACGTGAGTTTGCGGCAAGGCTAGGACGAGGTTTGGCCGCGGAAACCCGTCGTATGAACATGCCCTTACAGCCAACATCCACCGCTAATAGTAGGGCTTCGAGCCGGCTAAAATCTGTGTTACCATTTAGAGGCCGCAGAGTCTAAATGAGTGAGAAAGGGCCCTCACAACAAGATCACGGGGTCCCTGGTAATTACCATAGCAGCTCAAAGCCTAATGAAAGTTTCCACAGTCGCCAAGTTAGCACTTCCATTGCTTCTATCACTATTCGATTATTATTTACATAATGCAGAAGGGTGAACAAACGAGCGAGACCCCTTTTAGTCAAGTCCCCTAGAGCCTACATGTACCAATGTTAAAAAAATGTTTTAAAAGTATAAAAAATATTAAAAGTTCAAAACACCCCCTTTCTGCCATTTTACTTTTTAGGTTACAGACAATGGGTATTGCCGAAGAAAAAATATCCCAGTCACTCATAATGTGTTTTTTTTTTTGTCACTTCATAGCCCCCAAAAATTGGAATACAAAGTGATCAAAAAGTTGCATATATCCAAAATGTTACCTATAAAAAAACTAGACTTCAGCCCACAAAAAAAGGCCCCCTCACTCAGGTCCATAAGTAGAAGTTCAAAAAAGTTTTTGCTCGCAGAAAATGCTGCAACCCAAATTTAAGAAATAGAGAATGATTTTTTTTTTTTTAAATACTACTACATATTTGGTATCACTGGAATCAGACCGACCTGCAGAAAACAGATAAAATATAATTTATACTGCAGAGTGAACATCATAAAAACAAACCCTCCGCAAACATGGCGTAAGTGTGTTTTTTTCAGATTTCATCCCATTTAGAATTTTCTTTGGTTTCCTAGTACATTTTATAGTCCAGTCAGTGGTATCATTAACACCTTACCAACACAGGACCTACGCATACGTCTTGGTGCCAGTAACATTCTATCTGTTCAGTAATCCAGCTACACAGAAAGCTGGTGTCAGCTGCTAATTGCATGACACCTGTCGCTAACAGCAGGAATCGGAGCCATGCTCCACTTCTCACTCCGATTGGCACTCCCCACGCAAGATCACGAAGTGTCGATCGGTTTAAATGGTGGCCAGAATCCTTATGAAAGCTTCCATTGACGCCATGTATGCAATTCTAACACTTCCTGCCCCCTTTTGCTATTTTACAAATAAAAAAAATAAAATAAAAAAGTTACACATAATAGGAATCGCCGCGTCCGCAAATGTCCTGTCTATAGAAATATAACATTATTTATCCTGTACGTGGAACACCATAGAAGAAAAACATTCCAAACGCCAAAATTGTGCTAATTTTATGTCCCCTAAAAATTGGAATGAAAAGTGATCAAAAAGATGTATCTATACTATAATGGTATCTATGAAAATTTCCATAAGTGGAAGTACACAAAAGTTATTGGTCACAGAAAATGGCGCTGCAGCGCAAAATTAAGATATAGAAAATGTTTGGATTTTTTTTATGGTACTATAACATCACGAAAACCCTGCATATTTGGAATTTCCATATCAACCTGCAGAATACTGATTTACATTTATACCGAGGAGCGAAAACCATGAAAACAAAACCCCACAAAAATGGTGCAAGTACAGTTTTTTTTTTACATTTAACCCCACTTAGATTTTTTTTTACAATTTCCCAGTATATGCTATGGCACTGTGAATGACACCACTACAAAGTGCATCTTGTCCCGCAAACTAAAAGGTCTCATTTATAGATGGGAAAAATTTAGTTGAGGTGCTTGGAAGGTCGGGAGGATTAAAATCTATAGTTAAGTGCTTAAAGAGAACCTGTCTCATAGTTTATGCCCCCCTTGCTGAGGACAGTACAAGCTAGTGTCAGACATGCTGTTTCCAGCGCTGTGTCCCTTATTTTGTAAGATGCAGGAGTTTCAGTGCATTTAATGCTCAAATCTGGCAGCATGCAGCTTGTTCTGCCAGAGATGAGTCCATTAAATTTATAAACAGGTGTTTGCTCCGCCCACCCTTGGCTAGCCCCATCCACTCACAGCTGATTCATGCTTTTATTTTGAATAAGTAGAAATATTGAATAAACAGCAATTGGGCGTGGCTAGCCACTGTGGATGTGACTAATCCCTGTTCATGAATAAACTGGACTCATCTCTGGCAGAACAGGCTGAAAACTGCCAGATTTAAGAATTGAATGCTCTAAACTGCTTCATCTTACAAAATAAGGGACACAGTGCTGGAAACAGCAGGTCTGACATTAGCTTGTGCTGTCCTCAGGAAGGGGGCATAATCTATGTGACAGCTTCCCTTTAAAAGTGTACCTACGCTTGATTTCTAGATCCAAGTAAAATAAATTTAGTGTTCGGTCAGGCTGATATTACATAGACACTATATTATCAAAGTTGAACCTGCACATTTTAGTGTAAAAGGAAAAGCAATCATGCCCCATAAAGTATTTTGATTTGTGAAACACACAGCCATTACCTTATACGAAAAATAAACTCTATATGAAATGAAAGCCAAGTAAGTTTGTTTTTACAAATTCAATAGAAAACTGCATCCAGCTTCATTGGATGCTGGAAGTGCGGAAAAAAATATCCAAAAATATTATAGGCATAAAGTTGAGTGTTAAAGGAACCTATTGTTGATCCATATCATCCCTGGCTACGTATGCTGTCCCTTATGGGACCATTGTGCTAAGAGAAAATAAACATAACAGTTGTGTCTTATTGGTTAACTACCATAACAAAAAAAAAAAGAAAATGCTGTTATTTTTAGGCTGTAGGCATGTTTCCCATAGGCTAGAATAAAAGTTCTTAAAGGGACACAGTACAATATTTGTAAGTAATAATCACATAAATAGGAAAACACATAGAAAAGAGCCACAGGAAAAAAGGGGGCAACATTTTCTGGTGCTCTACTCAAGAGGAGTTGCATATAGCACTCAAGTGTGGCAACACAGTGGTGAAAGGGGTTGTCTGGTTCAAATACAAGTTAAATAATAGGCTTCTGGTGCCAAATAAAAAAACTATACTCGCCTGCTTCCACTCCAGCACTGGCTTTCCCTGCTCTTCCTTTTTCTAACGAATGGGACGTCACCACTGCAGCTGCTGATTGGTTGCAGTGGTCACGAGCCTCTGCTTACATCACCGTTCAGAGCTATTCATGTTCTAATAGTGATATACGGGAGTGGTACATGGCCGTCAAAGCCAATTAGTGGCTGCAGCAGTGACATTGTATTCGGAAAAGATTGGAAGAGCAGGGAAACCCAGTGCTGGAACAGAGGAATGGGAGCAGGTGAGTATAGTTTTTTTTTTCTTTATCTTATTTTTCACCAGTGTATTAAGCATTTTTTAGAACTGGATAAACCCTTTAACACCAAAGGATAAAAATTAGCGCCCCAGTGTAGCAAAAATATAATGGTAGCAGAGATGAATTAGCACATTGGTAATATGGCTGGCACTTCTAATAAAGCTGGACAGCTGTGTGGCCCTTTGTGTACTGCTGTACTGGTTCTTTGTACCGGCATAGTTTTGCTGGTTTTCACCTGTCTATGACTACTTGGATGTTCATTGTTCCATCCATGTTGGCTGAGCATGTGGGTTTTTTCTGTTTTTGCTATAAGAGCTATGCTATATGGTCTAAGCCAATGTTTATCTCTGTCCTCTCACATGCTGAGGGAGATATACTGCAGCTACATCCCCCTGCACACTGTCATCTGTCTGGTTTTCTTTATACTGATTGTTGTTCTGTGAGTAGGACATTTCAATGCATTTCCAGAGCTGCTGCAAGGTGAGAAATATGCCACTTTCCTTCAATAAAATATTTTGCAAATTTTTCATAAATTCATTTACATTGCTGATTTACGTTAATAACTGTTTATAATAGGTGCACTTTAAGTATGGCACCCACTGATCACAGTGCTCTATTTAACACAAAATCGCAGAGCCTCCAGCATTCAAAATCCAGGACAATGTCTTGATCCAGGGTGTCAAGGTATTTTACACTAAGCTTTTATTTTCTTTTTTTAAATGCTGCTTTTTAACCCCTTAACCACAGGTGGCGGTCATGTGCATTCATGGAGATACCAAAGTGTACCTCATGACCCAGGTTACCCTGCATACTGACCGGGGTATCGTGTCCCACGGTGTGGGAATTGTACTGAACATATTGCATGATATAATTATTGGTCGGGACTTACCTCTGTTCTGGGATGTGTGGGCCAAGGCTGAAGTGCCTGATCAACCAGAGTATGAAAATGTTTCTGGGGGTGGTTCTAACTCATCTGTCAGGAGGTATGAATTTCCTATATGTGTACTGGCGGGGGATGAGGAAGAGGAAGTAACCCATGAGACGGTTGTCCCTGATCTGGAGGTCTCCCGGGAGAACTTTGGGACTGCCCAGCTCCGGGATCTGACCTTAAAGGGCGCCCTTGACCAGGTGACCGTATTAAATGGGGTTCCCCAAGAGCCAGGGGCTGATAATCGTTTTCCTCACTTTGCGACGAATAACGATTGGCTATATCAGGTGAACAAATCAAGGGATGAAGTGGTGGAGCAATTAGTTGTGCCGCAGCTGTACCGACGTATGGTGTTAGATATGGAACACTCTCATGTGTTGGGTGTTTATTTGGGGGCTGACAAAACCCAGCAAAGGTACTACAAAGGTTTTACTGTCCCGGGTGCTTTAGGGAAATACGTGAATATTGTCAGTCTTGCCCAGTCTGTCAGGTGACATCCCCAGTCATTCACTTCCGCAGTCCTCTAGTCCCGCTTTCTATAATAGAAATTCAGTTTGAATGGATAGCTTTGGATTTGGTGGGGCCCATACCGAAGTCAGCCCCGAGATCATTAATATATATTGGTGGTAGTGGATTACGCGACCCTGTACCCTGAGGCGGTTTCTGTTATGTTTTGCACCTGAACCTGAGTCTGTGCTAATCCAGAGACTACCTATGAGCTGACACCCCTACTATATATATATGTGACTAATAGCTTTTTTGTGTTTACCACCTATGGACCTGACTGGGGGCTTTGGTTTTCCCGTCTGTAATTGAAGTTTTTGTTGGTACCATTTCGGGATACAAACAAGTTTCTGATTACTTTTTTCTCCAATTTTTTGGGGACATACAATGGCCCAAAAAGTGCACTTTTGGAATTACTTTTCTTCTACAGTGTTCACCATATGGGACAAATGATATTTTAATAGATCAGACTTTTATGGTCGTGCTGATACCAATAATGTGGTGTTTTGAACTTTTAATATTTGTATTTTATTTATTTTTAATTTTCTTTTTCTTGCTTGTACACTCTGCTGCATAATACAAATATTGCAGAAGGGTTTGCCAGGATGGCTGTTCTATTACTTCCTGCAGAAAGTAATAGAAACGATACCAAGGGTATTCTGATGAACACCACCAACAGGGTCTAAAACATGAGGTGAATCATCCCTTACAGAGAACAATGTTTGTTGTGGATTTTTATTTAATTCCCTTTTTATTTTCTGGTAAATAAGTAAGCTACCTCACAACAAATATAGAGCACATGTAACAAATAGACACTGAATGCTAAGGGTATGTTCACACAGTCAAATTTTGGCGCTCATTTCGCGTCGTATTTGCGCTCTAATACGAGCGTGATGCACGCCGAAATTACGGTAATCCACAGTTCAGCGCTCATACAGCCCTTCATTGATTATGTCAATTCTAATCCCTACAATTTACGGTTTACAGGCACTTGGCACAAATTAGGTATTCCTTTCTTAGACATCTTTTTGGAGGGACACGTACAAACGGGAAATATTTCCACCACCCTTTATAGAAAACCTAGCACAGGTAACTCTATTTTAAAAGCCAACAGCTCTCATTCACGCAATACTATAAATGCCATACCTTATGGCGAGTACTTAAGAGCCAAAATAATTTGCACTACAGAAGAGGCTTATGCCTCGAGCGAAAAAATTATAGACCAAAGGCTCCTAAATAGGGGTTACTGCAAGCGCGATCTGATCAAAACCAAGAAGAAAATAAGCAATAAAACCCAGTCACAACTTCTACAAAAAGAAAATAAACAGGGGAGTACTGATATTTCAAAGAAAATTGTATTCAGCACCAAATACAGCAGAAACTATGGAGAAATCAAATCCATTTTTCTTAAAAATGTAAATATCCTACGCCAAGATACCACATTGTCCAATATCATTGATAATGGGGTAGTTTGTGTTCCCAAAAAAAACACTACCATTGGCGATATCATTTCTCCCAGTACCCTGAAATTTTCTACCCCCTCAAAAACCTGGTTGTCTCAAACGGGTTTCTACAAATGCGGGGGTACCCGCTGTAATGTCTGCAAATTTAGCATTAAAAATACTACTTTTAGTAGTGCAGATGATACCACCAATTTCCCGATCAAGAAATTCTTAAATTGTAACAGCCACCATGCTGTGTACATTATAGAATGTAACTTGTGTAATAAAAAATATGTTGGCAGCACCATTAGAAAAATAAAAACTCGCATATCAGAACATTTAGCGAGCATCAATAAACGACAGGGACAGATGTCCGGTGCTGCCAAACACTTTATAGAATATCACGAGGGAAATACAGCAAGTTTTAAATTTTATGGCATTGAATTAGTGGAGGAACCCCACCGAGGGGGAGACTGGCTGAAAAAGGTCAGACTTAGAGAGGCTTATTGGATCTTAAATCTAGGCACCAGAACAACAGCAGGTTTAAACTTTAAAAACAGATTTATTGTACATTTATTAATTGTTTTACCTGCTGTTCACATGTTGCGTTTTTCATGTATGCCGGCCTCTCTACATCTTCCTCCTCTTTCCCTCCCTCCTTCCTCCCCTCCCTCCCTTCCCCTTTCCTTCCCCCCTCCCCTCTTTTTAGTTGTAGTCACGTGTCCATTTTCACTCACTATGATTGGTGTACTATATTTTTTTAATGTTATGTTTATTCCTTATTGAATAGCAGTGAACAAGGGCATTTTCTGCCCGAAACGCGTCTGCTGTGGCAGCGTGATTTTTCTGTATGTCGTTTTTGCTGATTTTAATATGACAGAATAAAGCGCATGTTTTTCTATCCTCAATGAATTCTGGGCTGGAGTGCTTTTGTCAGTGCATACTCTTGTTAAGTTGCACCTGACACACCGGACTCTTTTGATATGAGCTGACATCCCTACTATATATATATATGTGACTAATAGCTTTTTGTGTTTACCACCTATGGACCTGACTGGGGGCTTTGGTTTTCCCGTCTGTAATTGAAGTTTTTGTTGGTACCATTTCGGGATACAAGCAAGTTTCTGATTACTTTTTTCTCCAATTTTTTGGGGACATACAATGGCCCAAAAAGTGCACTTTTGGAATTACTTTTCTTCTACAGTGTTCACCATATGGGACAAATGATATTATATTTTAATAGATCAGACTTTTATGGTCGTGCTGATACCAATAATGTGGTGTTTTGAACTTTTAATATTTGTATTTTATTTATTTTTAATTTTCTTTTTCTTGCTTGTACACTCTGCTGCATAATACAAATATTGCAGAAGGGTTTACCAAGATGGCTGTTCTATTACTTCCTGCAGAAAGTAATAGAAACGATACCAAGGGTATTCTGATGAACACCACCAACAGGGTCTAAAACATGAGGTGAATCATCCCTTACAGAGAACAATGTTTGTTGTGGATTTTTATTTAATTCCCTTTTTATTTTCTGGTAAATAAGTAAGCTACCTCACAACAAATATAGAGCACATGTAACAAATATAAACTGAATTCTAAGGGAATGATCACACAGTCAAATTTTGGCGCTCATTTCGCGTCGTATTTGCGCTCTAATACGAGCGTGATGCACGCCGAAATTACGGTAATCCACAGTTCAGCGCCGTTCAGCGTGACTCCCAAACACCTAGCGTAATTGCGGGCCGTACTGTGCCCCCCGCAATTACGCCGTTTCAACATAGCCTAAATAAAATGAATGAGGTTTTTATGATTAAATATTTAAATATTCTGTTAATGCACAAAACAATTTTTTTAATTGCCATCATTTTAAAAATGCTCCCATGCCTAGATACTGCTGTTATACATTTCTTATGGTCCCCCTGGTGTCCATTTGATTCAATCTCAGAATCTCCGCCATACATGTCTAGTGTCGGTGGAAGGGAAAGGTGCACCTATTCCTGCTAGCTGGCTTGCAATCAATAGGTTGACATGGTAGATGAAGAATTGTTATGCTTTTCCTGATATAACAGAGGAAAATAACATTTAATCGTGGGCCAGCCCTTTTATGAGTAAGTTAAGTGCTATTATGTAAGAACATGCTGCTGGTAATGGGGTGAAGGTCAGTTGTGTCTGATAATACAGCCGAACGTTGGAGCTCTACACCTGGCTCCAGAGAATTGCTGGCTAAGCTTTCTTCGTAAAAACAACTCCATTCCCTGACACAATATTGTTCCAGGTAATCTGTGGAAATGCAATTGGATGCAGTGTAAACTGACACTATTTCTCCATATCTGGTGAATGAGATCTGACTTCATCAGGGTTTGCAAGTGTATGACTTATTGAGGAAAATTTTGTATTGTCAATGATTGTCTATATGCACTAATATAAAAGTTACTCTTCCATTCTTGTTGTGCATTTTATATTTTGTTAATCTTTCTTTTAGACTATAACTATGTAACATATGTCACACTTTTGTTCTAATTGTAAAAACCCTGGCTCCTCTTCCTTAAAGGGTTTATATAGTTTACATATTTTTATTTTTTATGTATATCATAAGACATCATACAATTTTCCAATATACTGTACATGCATTAAGGGGATTGTCTCACCACACTGTTTCACAGGGGCAATAGCAGCTTTCATTCATGCATCCTGTGTCTTCCTGGTCAGACAGGGGTGATTAGCATTTCTGATCTGTATTCAAAGGTTGGCTAATTACTCTTACATGACAGCAGGTGATGTTTATGTAAAGTCCAGAGAAGCTTCAGCGCTAAAGTAAACAAAAGTAAGAGTCTCATTTTTTTTTAGATAGAAAACATAAAGCTCTAAAGTCCCCTGCAGCCCTGTGTGCAGACTTGCGTGATGATGTCATCCCTGCTATAAAATACAGGGCGAGCAGGTCGTAACCTAAAAAAAACCTGAGTGCACTCAGAGTGAGAAACATTTTCATCTCTCAAAAAGAAAAATAAAAAAAGAAATTATTTAAAAAAATTTTTTTTTATTTACGTTTCCTAATTTTAAAAGCTAATCTTTGTAGTGAGACAACCCCTTTAAAAATTCTGCCTCTTTTCTTCTTTTATACCAAGGAAGAAGAGCCCTTTCTAGATTAAAAAAAAATGGTACAGCCCACATTCCTGTCCATACTCATGGCTGCCATGAAAGTAACTCTGAACTCACATGGCAGTAGTCAAGTGACCCCTTGGCATTCAGTTAAAAGGTTACACCCATCTATGGGCAATTGAATTTTGGAACAGTACGGGAAAAATTTTTTTTTAACTGGTTATTTTTTGCAGTTTCTTCCCTGTGGGTAATTACTTAACAGCTGTCTCTATAAGGGATGTCATGCTGTTAATAAAGCTAAAGCCTTGTCCCCATGGAACTGTTTTTCAGCCATTTTTCAGACGGTTTTCGGGTTTTTTAAAAAATGGCTGAAAACTTTTCCCGGGGCCTTCGGGGTCTGAAGAACATAGAACTGTTCATTCTTCCCACCGGTTTTCGGACAGAATATGAACATGTCTGGAAAGGGGAGGGCTTTTCTTTACTAACCCGGGAAAAACCCTCCCCTGTGGCCGTTGAAGGCCCCCAACTGTAAAAAAAAAAAACGGGGGGGGGGGGGGGGGAAAAAACAAAAAGCAGAAAGATTGAAAGAAAATGGCGGATTTCTTTTCCCCCAAAAACCCAGGAAAAAACTGGGAAACAAAATGACCAAAGGGAAGCCTGGTTTGGTGGTAATAAAACTGGGGGAGAAAAATTTGCTCCCCCCTACACTACTGTTACCCGGATCCCCGGGGTCACATAACCCGTGTGGGGGTACATGATAAGACGTGCGGAGGTGTAATACTGGAGAAATTTGCTCCCCGTACACTACTGTTACCTGGATATCAGGGTCACATGACCTGTGTGGTGGTCACATGATACCCTGTTTCCCCGAAAATAAGACACTCCTGAAAATAAGACATAGTGCTTTTTTTATTCAATTCAGAGTTTGGCTGCCTATGCTGATGTTTCTGATGAAATTACTACAGTATATTAATACATGTTGATGTTTTGTTCAACAATAAATGTGAATTATTGTTCAAAGAAAAATAATACATCCCCTAAAAAGAAGTCTTAGCTCGTCTTTAGGAGGAAAATTTAATATAAGACACTGTCTTATTTTTGGGGAAACAGGGTAAGACTCTGTTGGAGGTGGTAATACTGGAGAAGTTCTGCTCCTCCATACACTACTGTTATCTGGATACCAGGGTCACATGACCTGTGTGGTGGTCACATGATAAGACGCTGCTGGAGACAGTAATACTAGAGAAGTTCTGCACCTCAATAATGTACTGTTTCCTGTATACCAGGAGTCACATGACCTGTGTGGTAGTCACGTGATAAGACGCTGCTGCAGGTGGTAATACTGGAGAAGTTCTGCACCTCAATAATCTACTGTTTGCTGTATACCAGGAGTCACATGGCTGTTTTGGAGCCATTACTATTGACAGCAATGTGGGCTGTACAATTTTTTTTCTAGATAGGGACCTACTGAACTGGTATAAAATAGGTATAGGGGCAGAATTTTTAATAAATGTATGTTAAAAAATTGTATGATTTAATAATTTATACATAATGAATAAAGACATAAAGTGGAAAGCCCCTTTAAGGCTAGGTTTACAAGGTTGGTTTTGCTAGGTTTTTTTTATGCTTATTTTGCATCAGTATTTGTAAGACAAAATCAGGCACGGGTCCAAAACACAAGAGTTACAAGCACTTCTATCATTCTATTTTCTCTCTGTAGGTTTTAGTCCTGGTTTTGGCTTACAAATACTGCTGACAAATATGCATAAAACATCATGCGAACCCAGCCTCATATGTTTTTATAGCCTTCTTAGATTTGTGTCCACTTAAGCACATCATCAGATACTGAAGCCTCCAGGTAAAAGCCGTGGGACATCTACACGTAACCCCACAGCAGTGCTTCAAAGGAGGACTATGTCTATAATATAGCATGCCACAATTCTCGGAAAGATTTAAAAATAAAAACCTAATAAAAATTACACAGAGGCATAATATGAGCCCATTTCAGGCTATGGGCTGGATATTATAGGTCTGTACATTATACCTTCCTGTTACAGCTGTGAATGTGAGCCCTGGCTTAAAGTGGTTTTCTCACTACAATGATTAGCTTTTAACATGCATGGAAAGGTAAATGAAGATTATTACTAAATACATTGCTTTGTTGATTTTGCTTTGGTGAAGAGATCTAAAAGATGTTTTCTTGGTTACCGACCATTTTTCCATGCTCTCTCTTATCTCTCATTGCTCCAAGCTGCTGTCAGTCAGTCCGTCCATCTGACCATGGTAAGTCACCTACTGCATAGAGCTTTTTTACTCTTTAGAGCTCTATAGCCTTGAATAGCAAACTTTATAGACCTCCAGCAGTCACATCAGTGTAAGGCTAGGGCTACACTGCATCGGACAAAAAATGGCCAAAAGCCGTCGGCTTTTTTCCGATGCAAAGCCGCGGTTTTTGTCACGTTTTGTGCAAAAAACGAGGTCGCTTCTGTTTTTTTTATGTCACCCATACAACTGTGTTGTATAGCAAGGCGCCGAAAAACTAAAAGCGCCAGTGTTGTATAATACGTTGGCGCCGAAAGACAATCATATAATAGATGAGCTGTGGAGACTTCAGGTCATTTTTTTCTATTGCAGTCCATGGGGCTGCACAAATAATTGCATTTTCGATGCTTTTAAATTCCTAAAAATACGATCATAAAACTATGCAGTGTGTATATATATATAGCCTAACAGTAATAGGTAGGAAGAGCAGAGTTCATATATCAATTACTGCTACAGAACCACCCACAGCCTTACCAGTAAGTTTGAATATGGCTGTGGCTCTGTGAAACTGCATAGTGAGACAACTCCTTTAAACGTGTGGCTGCAGTTACTTTTAGGGTATGTTCACACAGTGTAATTTTATACTTGTTTTGGTGTGGATTTTGCGCTTCAATACACATTAAATACAATTGCAACAATGTTCTATGCAGCTTTAATTAAAGCCAGTGTAAAATATACACCATCATTCACATAACCTGTATTTTACTAGCGTACTTGCAGCATGTATTTCGGGACAATTTTAATGGTGTAAATTTAAGTGTCTTGTCAATTCTTGAGGCATTTACGCCAGTAGAATCCATATAGAAAGAATGGTGAAGTGTATTTGTGCTGCGTAAATGACACAAAATATGTTCCACACTGCAAAAAATACACTTCAAAATAAGCCTCTAATCTAATTTGAGTCTCATTTGGAAGTGTAAATTTACATTTCAAAATTACGCCGTGTGAACGGACCCATAAGATTTGGATTAATAAGCTAGATACAATGATTTCCAACCTTTTTTTTTTTATCAAGAATGCAAAAAGGTACAAGGTAAGAAAGCTACTTTCTTCTAATGAGTGACACAAGAAACTTACCTTATCTGATTTCCCAGTTAGCATTGTATGGCCTACAAGTCTACTACACCATTAGGGTATGTTCAGGCGGCATAATTGCAGGGCGGAATTACGCCCCGGAATTACGCCAGGACTTCAGGAGCTCACGCCGGACATTCATTACTAATTCACGTCACTTATCTCCCCCCGAGGCGTATTGTGCGAGCGGGGAGAGGAGGCGTAATCCATAGTTCTCTACGAGAACTGTGGTTTACCGTAATGACTGGGACGTATTTCGCCCTGTATTGAGCACAGTACGCCACGAAATATGTCCCAATTTAAGCCGTGTGAACATAGAATTAGGCCTCATCACACGGCTTATTTCTCCACGGATTGGCGCCGTACTCCGCTCCGGATTTGCGCTGCAGTACGGCGCCAATCCGTCGGAGTAATTACGGTAATCCACTGCTCTCATAGAGAACAGTGGATTTCGTCGCTCCTCCCCGCTCGGCGAATCCGCCGCGGGGGGAGCAAGTGACATGCACATTCTTTACGGCGCGTACGCGCCGTTAACAATGCATTGTCTATGGGGCCGGGGAGCGGCGCCCCCGCCGCGCTCCGCCCGCCCCCCGTCCCGCCCCTTATTCACGCCGGATTTGTGAGCGCAAATCCGTTGGGAATAAGCCGTGTGAACACGGCTTTATGGTGCTTTCCTCAAGAAGAGACCCTCGAACTTTTATTATGAAGGAACCCTGGAAAAAATTACCTAAAAGAGAACCCTTACAATGACCACACCCCCACAGTATGAGTGATATCTCCTACTGTTTCTGTTTTTCAGGGAACCCCTAACCAAGTTCTGTTTAGTTGGGAGCCTTTATACCTGGGCTGTTGAGTCAGAGTCTGCTTTCATTTCGGTGGAGTCGGAGTCGTTATAAAAAGTACCAACAAGAACAAGAGGCATTGGGTCCGGCCAGTGATACAGCTCCCATATCTTCAGCCTCATCAAATGAGGAGTTTAATTGATGACATGGAGCAGGCAAAGTGTTGCCGCAGGGGAAAAGATTCCGCTCCCATAGCAAATAGATTGACCAGATTTCAGTAACATTTTTCATTTGCTTTCAAAGAAGTAAAAGTTCAACCATTCATCAATGCTCACTGTGCAGGAGGCAATTCCTTTATACCCTTAAATTGTTAGAGATGTTGCCCCTGTGGTCACCGCTTTGCCATCAACCCAAGTTAGTATAGAGAGGCCGTTCTGTAGCCTGGAAATAATTGTATTAGATGTGAGGTCATCTATGGAGGATCTGATGGAGGCGATACTATTTCTCAAAACAAAGTCATAGACTCCACAAATGTTATTCAGGACGTTTTTGTTGAAAACTGTTTTTTGGAGTGTAATGACACCACTGCAAATAAATGATGTGGTTATTTCAGAGTATCACTTGCTATTGATGTAAAAAGTGAACATCAGCTATAAATAGGCTCGGACTAGCCCAAAAGTGAACAGGAGTAGCTCCTGGTGGGACCCTAAGGCCGTGATCACACGGCTTATTTCGGCGCGGGTTGGCGGCGTACTGCGCGCCAGATTTGCGCTGCAGTACGGCGCCAATCCGTCGCAGTAATTAGAGAACAGTGGATTCCGTCGCTCCACTCCGCTCGGCAAATCCGCCAGGCGGGGAGAAAGTGACGTGCACATTATTTACGGCGCGTTCGCGCCGTAGATAATGCATTGTCTATGGGGCCGGCGGGCTGCTTCCCCACCGCACTCCCGTCCTGCCCGCGTTCCGCCCCTTATTCACACCGGAATTGCGAGCGCAATCCGGCTCGCAAATCCGGCATGAATAAGCCGTGTGAACGGGGCCTAAGGCTGTTCACACGGCTTATTTTGGGACGGATTTCAGCTCGTAATTCGCGCCGTACTGCGCGAATTACGGGCTGAAATCCGTCCCAGTCATTACGGTAATCCACAGTTCTCATAGAGAACTATGGATTCCGTCTCCTCTCCCGCGAAATACGACGAGCGGGGAGAAAGTGACATGTCAATTATTCACGGCGGTATATGCGCCATGGATAATGAATGTCTATGGGGCCGGCAAGCTGCCGCCCCCTCCCCGCCCCGCTGCACAGCACACGGCGTAATTGCGGGCGAAATCCATCCCGCAATTACGCCGTGAATAAGCCGTGTGAACATAGCCTTAGACTGACAGACCTATTGTTTCTTTCAAACTACATATGCATCTTTTGGAGAGGCAGAAAGGCAGAGAGAAAGAGGCAAAAATCAAGAGACAGAGTATTAGGGGATGTTCACACGGTGTTCTGAATACGTTTTTCGGATCCAAAAAACATATTCAAAAGTGCTGCGTAAAACGCAACCAACACGCACCCAAAGTGTGCTGTGTGTTTGGATGCATTTTGGCTGCAGCAGGAACGCACCTTATAATATTAAATAGGGCGTCTGCTGCGTCAAACGGATCAAGAATTGACATGACATTCTTTGAACGGATCCGAAAGACGCATCAGAAAGACACATGTAAAACACGTATCTGAGATCACTCGTCTGAACACCGATGCGTGTTTTACATTGAAAGCAATAGAAGTCACACTGCATATTGTTAGATGCGGGTTTGGGTCCGAAACATGTATCCAAACATGCATCTAAAAGACGCCGTATGAACATCCCCTTAGAGGCATGTACAGTATCTGTAGGGTGGACCACTAGAATCAACTCCACTGGTGGGGCCCCCGAATCAAATCCCACTGGTGGGCGCTAGGCAAACCAGTCCGACACTGGCTACAAAGGTACACAAAAGCGAAACTTCACACTACAGTGGAGCAGTTCACCACCAAAGAGAACCAAGGTGCAACAGTTCAGGTCATTGCCCCTCTGCTAACCAAGTTTCATCAGTAGAAAAGGCTTCAATTTTTACATGGCAAGTTTTGGGATTATCCACTGCTCACTGACAAAATGTTGTCTTCTCTGATGAGTCACATTTTCTGCTTAATCAAAGAGAGTGACATTGGCGTGTCACACCAGAACAAACACCCTGCAACCATTGCTGGAAGTGCACAAATTGGTGCTAGCAGCATTATGGTCTGGAGAATTTTTTTGTGGCATTTTGCTGGTCACTTATCCATGTGGAAGGCACTCTCAACCAATTTGGGCATAAATCTATCCTTGCAGATTATGTACACCCATAAATGATGATTGTCTTTCCTGGGATTGATGGTTTCTTCCTGCAAGGCAATTTGACATGTTACACAGCTAGAAATGTCCAAACTGGTTGAAAGAACATGACCAACTCTTTAACCCTGGCCCCATTATTCCCCACACTTAAAGGCCTCGTTCACACGGCTTATTTCGCCGCGTATTTGCCGACGGATTGACGATCGTCAATCCGTCGGCAAATCCGTCCGAAATAAGTCACAGCCTATTTTCTATTGATTTCAATAGGGAAAAAACGGCTCGTCGTTCACACGACGCGTAGTTCTGTTCCCCGGGTTGCCGCCGCGGATTGACGACGGCAATCCGGACGGAAAAAAAAAAATTCACATGTCAATTATTACGGACCCGGATTCACCACCTACAATGATTGGAGATGGTGAATCCGTCGGGAAATCAGTTACAAATACGTGCCACACTTAGTGACACTTATTTGCAACTGATTTTCAACTGATTTCAGAACGTATTTACGATCGGCAATCCGTTGTAAATACGTTCTGAAATAAGCCGTGTGAACGAGGCCAAACTCTTTGAGCATCCGTGGGACTATCCTGTGTTCTCTCTATGGATCTTCCACCATGAAGTCTCCAGGAGCCGTTGGGATGCAGTCAGCCTGGCCCCAGATACCTGTGACAACTGGGATCTCATTAAGTCATTCCTAGCCCTTCTAGCTGATGTTCGTGTTGCACAGTCATAATAATATGACTGGACTGTGTATTAATTTATATAGGTGTTCACACGTCCCATATAATGACCATTTTTCTGCATGCATTATGTACATTTATTAGTCTATGAGAAACCATATGGAAACCTGGACACCCAAATCAGTAAGTGTGCTCCCATAGAGCTGTATGGAGAAAGTAATTTATGTGCAGCCACCTTTTTATCTACTACAGCACCAAGCAGGATATGGGTCAGGGGGATCTCATTTTGGAGAAGGGTGTGAGTCCTAGAGGTGGGGATCGCATCTATCAGACATTACTGACAAACTACACCACAATGCATATCTACACAGGCCATATCTATACAGTAGGCAGTCCAGGTCCCTAAAACATGCACCATTGTATATATGGCACATGTGTACCAAGTAGGTCAGGTAGCTGTCAGTTGCAATGTGGTCAGAGACCTTCAGGGACCCTAGAGAGAAGCAGTAGCAGTTTTTACTGCCTCTATCGTCTTTGTTTTTAAATACGCAGCATTTGGCTATGTTCACACGGCTTAAAATGGGCCGTATTTCGGTCCGTAATTACGCGGCGAAGTGCGCTATTTACGGGCTGAAAATGGCCCATTCATTACGGTAATCAACAGTTCTCATAGAGAACTATGGATTACGTATCCTCTCCCCGCTCGCAATACGCCGAGCGGGGAGATAATTGACAGGTCACTTTCTAGCGGCATATACGCGCTGCTAGCAGTGATTGTCTATGGGCCAGCGAAGTGCTGGCCCCCCGCTCGCTCCCCCGCTCCGCCCCCGGCCACACGGCGTAACTGCGGGGCGTAATTACGCCCCGCAGTTAAGCCCTGTGAACATAGCCTTTGGGTACAATTGGGTGCAGTTGATTGTGGTCTCTTGTGTGTACACTCACCTTTTAGGGCAACAATATACAGCAGTCCCTCAAGTTATAATGGCCTCAGGATAAAATATTTTCAACATACAATGGTTTTTCCTGAGACATTGTATTTTGAGTACGGTTTTAAGATACAATGTCCCAGACACTGATCCAATCAATTATGAAAATTTTTCTTGTATCGCCTGGGAATCAATTACCAGTTTTCCATACAATTATGGTTTCAACATTTAACAATTGTCCCAGAACCAATTAATATTATGTTGAGGGACCACTGTATATTGTATTTTTTTTTTCTTATACTAATGTACAATAATCTTCACAGCCTATGATGCTAATGCCATCTGGTGGTCACTTAAGCTATGACATATGGTTTCTTATTGCCAGACTTGCATCCTGGAGTGTTTTTGCAGAAAAAAAAACTGCATCATCCTAGTGTTCCATAATTGTCATATCTGGATAACAGAATATTTTTCTTCTTTTAAAAAATAAAATTTGCATTTGGCATCAGAAAGACTGGTGTTTGTTTCTGCACACAACATAATATATCTGATGCACTTTTGTGGCAACGTTCCCTCAATTACCTGTTGAGAAAATAGATGACCAATACATTATATACCTCAAGCGTCAGAATTTATAGCAGTGGTCTCCACCCTGTGGTCCTCCAGCTGATGTAATTAACTAGTGCAGAAGTTGGGGTTTCACAACAGATGCAGAGTCACAGGGCAACACCTTGAAGGATAGCACTAAACTTCTAAACTTCATGGCTATGTCCACACGGGGTTTCGCCCCGCAATTACGCCGTGTGTACGGTGGAATGGGAGGGGGGCACAGCTCGCCGGGCCCATAGACATTCATTGCTAGCGACGAATTCGCCGCTAGTAATTGACATGTCACTTATCTCCCCGCTCGCCGTATTGTGCGAGCGGGAAGAGGAGACGTAATCCGTAATCCTCTATGAGAACTGTGGATTACCGTAATGACTGGGACGTATCTCGCCCCATATTTCGCGCAGTACGGGGCGAGATACGTCCCATTTTAAGCCGTGTGAGGCTTAGGGTATGTTCACACGATGTATTGTGGCGTGTACAGTACATAGCGCTAATATGTGCATACTCCTGCCATTCATTACTCACGCCGCGTATTCGACACAAGTAATTGACATGTCACTTATCTCCCTGCGCGTACAATACGATCGTATTGTACGAGCGAGGAGAGGAGGCGTAATCCATAGTTCTCTATGAGAACTATGGATTACCGTAATTTCGGCTCGCATCTCGCCCATATCAGAGCGCAAATGCGTGCCGAAATTACCCCGTGTGAACATACCCTTAGAAGTCCAGCAAACAGAGCAGATAACCCTATAACAAAATGAACAACACGTGCATACAGATTTTATAGACTTCAACTCATTACAACATCTATAGATTTTTTTAATGAAAACGGGAAGCAGTTACAACGCATAGCAGGGAAAGTATATACATATATATAGGTATACGGTATTTCAGGGCAGGTCTCACATTTGCCTCCTTGAGTTACAGTAGAAGAGCACACACATGAATATAGGTAATCTGTATTGTATCATTTACACATCTGTACAAATCTGTATAAAGCAGAGAACCCCAACCTGCACTAGCCTGAGAGCCACGTTTTAAGTCCCAGTTCAGATCTGCATTTGGCACCGTTGCTCTATTCCGTTTTGGAATCATAAGATCGGTCGGCCATTGATTTCAATGGGCTTTTCAGGCTTTCAGTTTGCTTCAATTTGGGTCCGTTCAGATCAGATTTCCATTTTTGTGTTTACTGAAAAAATACTGCAACATTTTGTGCTATTGTTTTTCTGAAGAAAATGGAAGTCTGATGGAAAGGACCCTTCTATGTTTCTTTTTTATTGATTGTTGTTTTATTGAAGTCGGTGGAAACGGTTACAAATAGATGGGTAGCAGTTTGTATCCTGTATCACATCTGTTAATTGAAGCCATTCATTTTTTGCACATGCGTAGACAAATTTCTGACAAAAAATATTTTTTTTTATATTACAGAAATAAATTCACACAAACATCAACAAAAGTATGCACTTTCAATGGATCTGTACAATGGATCCACTAAAAAGGAAGGTTGCACTTTGAATGGAAAGCCAAATGCAGATGTGAACCAGGACTAACATCATGGGGCCACATGTATGAAAAGTGTCTAAGTCTATAATTCACTTTTTTGCCCATTGCAACCAATCAGAATGCCTCTCTCACTTTTCCAGAGCACTATATGAAATGAAACTGGCGCTCTGATTGGATTCTACGGGCAACAAAGTGAGTTTTAGACCTAGACAGTTTTCATACATGTGGCCCCATTTGGTGTTGAGCTACATTTGACGTGTATCAACTAAATGTATAAACAATTTACATCCAATTACTGATAAGAACAAATGAAATAATGATGGAGAAAAGTGTTATGTATTATGGGCTATAGTGCCCATAATATCCTCCTCACCCAGAAGCCAAATGACAATGATATTGTTCTTAGCCTGGTGGTAGTTGCCATTCATATGGTGCTGACTCTGGCGCCAATTTCCATCAGTGTTATGACATGTCAGGTCTCCTTCAGCCCCAATATTATCGGCACCAGCTTTAGAGTCAAATGCATGGGAATATGTGGCTCCTTAGCCTCTGGTTGGGGAACATGATTAATTAGCCCAAGCCGCCAGCATCTGCATGTCATCGTCATCTTCCACCCTCTTCCTTGTTGATGCTGCTGACACAAAATGAGTGAATTGTTAACGGAGCATTTTTTTAGTATAAACATTTTTTGTCATATATCTACGGAATATTGGCCCTAGAGAAAAAAATCATAGGGCGACATGTATTATTAATGGCTCTTAAACGCCATTTTTTTATGTGCATATTAAAAGTGTAGAATGTGCCTGTTTTATGAACCCGGTCTACTGCGGGTCATAAATCAGGCGCATTCTAGCGCATAAACGTCAATTCTGGCTCAGGCATACCATTTTTAAAGTGCTCTACCTGTTCCAGCAGTAATGTGCCTAGAATTGCTGTACTGAAGCTATAACTATAGCTCCGTATGGTTCTAGTGCGCCCCGCCTCCTGCACGTCCCCCCCCCCCCTCAAATCAGACACATTGGAAAGTGCCGCGGGCGCTCTGTAATGCACCTGATATTGGCGTACAGGCGATTTTAAACTATAGTGAACGGGGCTATGCTAGATGTTGAGCTGAAAAGATGCCAGACATCTGGCACAGCCCCGTTTATACATGTCGCCCATAGTGCTTACTAACACTTTATGATAAATCAAACCTTGTTTTGTACTAGTAACAAGGAAGTCTAGGTTATACATTTTCCCATGGCCTGAATCGGGATCAACAATTAAGGGTATGGGCAATAGGACCATATTTTAGTGAACCCTTATAGTAGTGCTAACAAGGAGGAGGCTACTAACTAGTTTTTTCACACAAAAGGAACATTGGAGCAGATTTTTGTTTACTATCTTCAACTTTCAGCTAGACCAGGCAGAACATTTTCCAATTTAACCATATTGGCACACGCATTATAAAAGATTTGATGAACCTTGCTAGACATGTTTAACAGTTTTCTTTAAACCTGTCCTCAGATCAGTAACTTTAGACCAATATTTTGCACAATATTTTCTAGATTCTCCTTCAAAACTGTCTTCTGCAAAAAGTGTCTTAAATGCATAATAAATCTGTTGCAAGAAACATACTTCATAGTTTTGTCACAAATTAACTTGAAATCTTTCTGCATTTAACTTTGTGAACCTTGCCCAAGTTCTTTCACCTACATGGACCCACAGCAGTTTTCATGGCCGCTATGATTACAGTTATGTCCATGGTCTGATTTTGGACGGATATTCAATGTGAAGACCAGAATTATAATTTTCTTGCCTTTAGAAGTTCTGCAGGCCACATACTAATAATGCAACACTAGTGCATCCAGGCAACTAAGCGGGTAGATGTCCATTGTACCGGGCAAATATAATTAGCTTAATATATTGGCCCCAAGTGCTGTTTTTGGCCTGTGTCCTCATTTCAGACTATGTTCGATACCAAATATAAACATCTGCTAGGTCCAATTGGATGTAAGGAGAGTTACTTTTGTTCTTTGTAGCACTATTTTTCCCCATTTACTTCTCTCTGAGGGAAGCAGGTGACATTCCATATAGATGGCTAAAATGATCTTCAAGAGGACATGCAGTTCAGGTCAATAAAATACTGCACTATATTATGGCATAATAAACCCTTGGAAAACTGCATGTTAATCAATGTGGTACCCAACTGACAAAGCAAAAGGGTGGGACGATGGCTGGAGGGAACGACTAGAGGAGACACAGTTGACATATATATATATATATATATATATATATATATATATATTGATTTTTTTTTTTTACTATTTATCTGGGGAGATATTTTCACCTTGGTTATAACAGAGCTGGTTACCTGGTCTGGATGGCAGTCTTGTGGATGGCACACTGGGTAACGTGACATTGGCCATATGTTTGTTGAGATCTTCTTGTTCCAGTTCTTCTAATTCTGCCAGTAACTCATCCTGCAAAAATCAATGACTTCAGTGGTATTTTCGATGACACATTATGTAAAGCAGGCAGCTTACATAACCAGTCTGGAACATTTTGCAGATTGCTAACACAATATAAATAACAAGCACCTCATATAAATAGTTATATAACCTGGAAAAAGGAACTAGAAACATATTCCTGTTAGAAAACTGTACATTTCATAGCATCTAGATATCTGGTAGACTTGCAGAAATAATCTACAGTTCTTTAGTGGCTTCTGTTCTAGCAGATGTTTATTTGAATATGCACCATGGAAGACTAGACTGATAGTTGTCTGAGCCCCAAGCAATAAGGATCAAGGGCCCTGAGCAGCAAACAGTTTACCTATGTGAGTGCCTGTCCCAAGACCCACTACTATGGCCCTGTTACATACCAGCCAATAACATAATAAATGTTGGCAATCATTCTTTATTCTTATTTACTAATATATGACCAATTTTACTGGAGTGCAATCAGAACGTGGGTTAGATTATGTTCACATTTCAGATTTTTCCTCTTGTAAAAAGCCAATGTGTAATCCTCTGCTGTCGATTTTATATTTGCACAGGTAGTTGTCACCAATGATTTGAATGTCGATTAGCCTCATATAAATGGCTAACCTGCATCACACTTGTCAAAGTGGAGTCCAAGAAGGATCCGCTAGAAACAAGCGACATGTCCATTCTTTTTTTTTTTTTCACCAAGGATTTAAAATCTGTGGTGTGTTAAATCCAGTGGGAACTACAACACTAAATATCCATTCAAATCAATGGGAGTCAATCTGCATGAGGATTTTCCCGTGGAATTCGACATGGAATCCATGTCAAATTCCATGTTAAAATATGTTGTGTGAACATAGCCCTTTTGAGGCTTAGGCACTGCCCATTTACCCAAAAGTCTACTCCGGACATCATCTTCCACAGCAGTGGTTGTTATAGCAGAAATGTGGGTTCTTAGCTGATTTGGTTCCCTTTAAAAAGAGATGATCCAGTTAGGACAACTCCTATTATTGAACATTATGTACAGTATATATGAATTCTAAAACCTCCAATAAGAGCTTATTTTTATGTCTATGATATATATGAAGCATTTTTCAAGGGGATCTATCAACTGCTTTGTACCAGTTTGATACCATATTTGATGCTTTTCTCACAACTTGCCAATTCTGAAAAGTAAGTGGTTTAGTAAAGAAAACAAGACCAACATCTTTTTGACAAATTTATACTAAAGCCAGAGAATGGTGCAAATTTCAACCCAAACTTATACTTGTTCATAACAAAAAACAGGCTCCATTTTCAGAAATTAGAACGGAACAAAATGCACCAAATTTATTAAAAGGCATGCGCTGTTTAATAAATGTGGTTCCATCTACTCATTTCACAAGTGAGTGCCGCGATTCTACCTTGGTATACAATTGGATAACTGCAACTTGTCTTTCTGTCTTTGAAACGCTGAGCACCACGTGGGCCTGTTAGATCTCCTGCATGGGACTGCTGGATGTGAAGTCTGGATTGCTGTTTTGTGTTCAGTGTTGGTAAATCTATTCCTATTTATTTCACTCCAGCTCTTAAAGGAGTTGTCTCCCTTCAGAGTTTCAGAGAATGCATGAATGAAATACTCTGTCACTTCCTGGTTCAGACTGACTCATTTGCATAAGCTCCATGCTTGTACAGCTCCCTGCTGTGCTGTGCTTTCAGATGCTAATTAGATCAGATTAGCTTCTCAAACTACTAACAGGACTTCTTATCTGATCCCCAAAACAAAAGCCCTAATTACAGTTCTGTTTATTTTACATAAATCAAGCTTTTTACTGCTAAGCAGCACAGGACATCATTCACTGTTATCTCATTGAACAAACAGCAGGGAAAGAATTGTTTACAGGTTGGTTACTGAGGGAACTGAAATAGCCAGGGAGGTCATAAATTCACTTGTATCTCCTTAGGGAAAACAGAGGTACAAAGCAATATATTTGGAAAATGTCTTTATTTTGTGTTCCCTACAATTTGAAAGCTATTCTTTGTAGCGAGACAACCCCTTTAAGCCTGGCATATGAAACACTGGTCTCAAGTGTGGCTCTTCATATTTTATTATAGCTGAGTTCTTGAACTAGTATGAAGAATCAGATCTTAACACTAGAGCTCTAAAAAGAGTCCAGTCCGTGCTGGTAGTATTAATTTGGATATAAGCATTCTCTACCACTTAATTCTCTGTTTCAATGAGACTCAGTAGTTCCATATAGATAATAGAATTTGATATTTTGAAGATTAAAATTTTTGAGTCTTTAAAGAATTTTTAACACTTGATAAAACCTGAGCATTAGACCTGGGTCACATCTGCAGCATTATTTCCATTTTTCTGTTTCGTCATAGAAGCTGGATCCATTTCGTGAGGGACACCAACAATGTGCTGTGCTAATTTTCCACCATTTGTAATGGAATCTGTGATGGAGAATCCAAACAGAACTTCCGAGGCAGATGTTAACCAGGCCTTACTTATACTTGCCTACTTTCTCAGATTAATTTCAGGAAGAACGGAGATGATATTTTTTCTTTGTAAACCTTCACTCAAGTATATGACACATTACCAAAATCAAAGCTAAAATGCCAGTGCAAGCAGGGCACAGCCCTTCAACTAGTTTAATGATAAAATCCTGTCTGACTTCAACTGTCACAAGGCGGTGCTCACTTCATACATAAATATACACATCTCTTAAAGGGGTTTTCTCACCATACAGTTCCACAACCACATATGCTGTTCAGACTGAAAGCAGGTCTATAGCAGTGATTGACACATAAGCTCTGCTGTTCCTAGCTATTACTGTTACACTGACAACAGGTTTCTTGTCTAACCCAGGAAGAAGTGCTGCTCCGTCTTAAGAAGATTAAAATAGACAAATCCCCAGGTCCAGATGGCATACACCCACGTGTCCTAAGGGAGTTAAGTGATGTCATAGATAGGCCTCTATTCTTAATATTTATGGACTGTATAATAACGGGTTATGTCCCACAGGATTGGCGCATAGAGAATGTGGGGCCAATATTCAAAAAGGAGTCAAAAAGTGATCCAGGAAACTATAGGCCGGTAAGTTTGACCTCTGTTGTAGGTAAAATGTTTGAAGGTTTTCTCAGAGATGCTATCCTGGAGTATCTCACTGAAAATAAATGTATAACGCCGTTCCAGCATGGGTTCATGAAGGATCGGTCCTGTCAGACTAATCTCATCAGCTTCTATGTGGAAGTCAGTGCTAGACTGTATCGGGGTGAGGCACTGGATGTCATATATCTAGATTTTTCTAAATCATTTGATACGGTTCCACATAAAAGGTTGGTAAGTAAAATGAGAATGCTTGGACTGGGGGAAAACGTGTGCAAGTGGGTAAGCAACTGGCTCACTGATAGAAAACAAAGGGTATAATTAACGGTGCATACTCAGACTGGATCCCTGTTACTAGTGGGGAACCACAAGGGTCAGTATTGGGCCCTATCCTCTTTAATATTTTCATTAATGATCTTACACAGGGATTACACAGTAGCATATCGATCTTTGCAGACGATACTAAGCTCTATAAAGTAATCAACACAATAGAGGATAATGTGTTATTACAAAGGGATCTGGATAAGTTGGAGGCCTGGGCAGGGAAATAGCTGATGAGGTTTAACACAGATAAATGCAAGGTTATGCACATGGGGAGGAAAAATCCATTACATGACTACATGTTAAATGGAAAAAGGCTGGGTAAAAGTGACATGGAGAAGGACTTGGGAATCCTGGTGGACAGTAAACTTAATAGTAGCAGCCAGTGTCAGACAGCAGCTGCCAAGGCAAATAGAATCATGGGGAGCATTAAAAGGGGCATAGATGCACATGATGAGAACATTATTCTCCCATTATACAAGTCAATGGTTAGACCACACATGGAATATTGTGTACAGTTTTGGGCACCAGTGCACAGGAAAGAAATTGTAGAGCTTGAACAGGCACAAAGGCGGGCAACAAAAATAATAAAAGGACCGGGTGGACTACAGTACACAGAAAGATTAGCAAGGTTAGGGTTATTTAGTTTAGAGAAAAGACGGCTTCGGGGGGACATAATAAATATGTTTAAATACATCAAAGGTCAATATAGAGATCTCTCCCAAGATTTATTTATATCCAGGGCTGTATCTAGAACTAGGGAACATCCTCTACGTATTGAGGAAAAAAAGTTTCTACATAAACATAGAAAGGGACTCTTTACTGTAAGAGCAGTGAGACTGCGGAATTCTCTGCCAGAGGGACTTGTCATGGTGAATTCACTGACAGAGTTCAAAAAGGGTTTGGATGCTTCTCTGGAGCGTAATAATATAACAGGTTATAGTGTCTAGGATTCAGGAGAGGGGTCATTGATCCAGGGATTTTTCCGATTGCCAGATTGGAGTCGGGAAGGAATTTTTCCCTAAAATGAGGACAATTGGCTTCTTCCTCATTGTTTTTTTTTTGCCTTCCTCTGGATCAACACCTTAGCACAACAGGCTGAACTGGATGGACGTCTCGTCTTTTTCGGCCTTACAAACTATGAAACTATAACAAGTGCAAGAGATTTGTAAAGTGTAGTACTTAGGCTGCAGAGCTCTAAAGGGTGTTTACTTAGCTGATTGAGAAACTTTCAAAGTCTGTTACTAGAGATAATATTCTGCAGAAGGTGACTCACCATGGTCAAAGTGAATGATTGATGTCAGCTTAGAGCAATGAGAGATAAGTATGAGCAGGACAAAGTGGGGAGAGGGATGATCATAACCAGAAACTTGTCTGTTTTAGGAGGAGATACAATCGTCTGTATCTCTTGACCAAATAAAAACCAACAAAGCAATGCATTTTGAAAAAGTCTTCACTTATCTGTCCCTACATGTTAAAAGCTAATCATTGTAGTAAGAAAACCCCTTTAAAGTCAAAGGCAGCAATGTATATATAGAAACAGCTAGCCCCCACTAATGGGGACATCTCTGCTCTCCTAGAAGTCCTTATTGCAGGCAACTACTGGGCAGTGTAGAGGAGACAAGTATGGTATTACTTTAGGTACAAAGTTATTTAAAAAAAACAACATATGCACACAAGAAAATAATCATTTTATAGTGCGATTTACTTGATCTGTTGACACAACTATACAAAAGAATCTGCAATGTGAATAAAATAATCCCAGTAACACAAAGACACAAATCACAAATTTTATCACCAGCAATTACCTCATCAAATTCTTCACCAAAACCAACGGGGCGAGAAATGGCATCTGAAATTTCTTGTGCTACATCCTGTTGTTCGTGGATGTCCTGCATCAAATCATCAATCTTATCCAGATACCTGCAGGTAACAACATTTCACATATTATAGAGAAATATAATGCTATAAAATATATAAAAAAAGAAACTTCAAGTCACGGTTACAGCGGCTATTGCTCTTGTCTATTGAGAACGAATGTGTCCTTAATTAAACCGTGAATTCTGTCATTGGCCGGTTCCATGAATTATGTCATCTTTACTGGTAAGAGCACAATAGAGAGCTTTTATTTCTCTGGTCTTAGAGTAGTCTTTGTATAATGGCGCACATGAATCAATATTTTGCACTTGCTGTGAGTCCTGTGATATCTGTATTCTGCAGAATGATCAAAAAGAACAATGAGCAAGTTAAGAGATATTTTATTAGATGACTCAGAGTATCTATGTGCCTCATAAGGTTCAGAGCTGACACAAAGCAAGTACATCACATTTGGGGCCTCAGTCAGGAATGATTGAAAACACAGTTAATATAGTCAAAAATTTTCTCAAAATGCTGAAGAATTGCCACAGTAGCTCCTGTGGGGTTATTGAATATTATAGTCACAAAAGCAATTATTATACTTTTATGTCCAGGTTGCTGTAAATGAGCTGAAATTCAGGGTATGAAGCAACTACTTCAGGGAACTACGTGTCTTGTGAACTCTTGGATGCAGCATCCTCTGACAAATACAAATCAGCATTCCCCTATCATATTGGATGTTTCTGAAAGCTGTGCATATGCAAGGACCATAGCCAGCACTGTCTTTACAGCATTTTGGGGCTCTGGGCATAAAAGTGCAGTGGCACAAATACATGACAAAAAGGCTTCAAGGATCCATTGTGGGAAAACTGTTTGAGGGGCTCATAAGGGACCATATGTGGCTGAATATAATATTATAAGTGATTGCCAGCATGGATTTACTAAGGACAGAAGTTGTCAGACCAACCTGATCTGTTTTTATGAGGAGGTGAGTAGAAGTCTGGATAGCGGGGCAGTTGTGGATATTGTGTTTTTATACTTTGCAAAGGCGTTTGACACTGTCCCACATAAGAGTTTATTGGGTAAATTAAAATCTATTCGGTTAGAAATAGCAGAGTGTAATTGGATTAAAAACTGGCTGCTGGATTGTACTCAGAGAGTGGTGGTAAATGACTCCTACTCTGAGTGGTCCCCGGTTATGAGTGGTGTGCCGCAGGGCTCAGTATTAGGATATAGTGGAGGGGATTACTAGCACTATGTTTCTATTTTTGCAGAAGACACCAAGCTATGCAGGGTAGTGCAATCTATGGAAGATGTTCGTAAATTTTCAAGCAGACCTGGACACACTGAGTGCTTGGGCATCCACTTGGCAAATGAGATTCAATATGGATAAATATAAAGTTTTGCATCTGGGTAGAAATAATCTACAGGGATCATATGTCCTAGGGGGAGAAAAACTGGGAGAATCGCATGTTGAGTAAGATCTTGGCGTTCTTGTAGATCATAGACTACAGAACAGCATGCAATGTCAATCAGCTGCCTCTAGGGCAAGTAAGATATTGGTGTGTATTAAAAGAGGCATGGACTCGCGGGACAATGATTTAACACTACCGCTGTATAAAGCATTGGTGCGACCTCACTTGGAATATGCTGTTCAGTTCTGAGCTCCAGTTTATAGAAAAGATGTAATGGAGCTAGAGAGAGTACAAAGACGAGCAACCAAACTTATAAGGGGAATGGAGCATCTTAGTTATGAGGAGAGGTTAGAAGAATTGAACTTATTTAGTCTTGAGAAAAGACGGATTAAGGTGGACGTGATTAATTTATATAAATATATAAATGGTCCCTACAAAAAGTGTGGGGAAAAATTATTTCATGTAAAACCCCCTCAAAAGACAAGAGGACATTCCCTTTGTCTGGAGAAAAAAGGATTCAATCTCCAGAGGAGAAAAGCGTTCTTCACTATGAGAACTGTAAATCTGTGGAATAGCCATCTGAGGAGCTGGTCACAGCAGGAACAGTTGTAGGTTTCAAGAAAGGCTTAGATAACTACCTGAAACTAAAAAATATTGATAAGTATGTAGCTATATAAAATTCTAGATTTGGTCTGATGGCAATTGTGGGAGCAGAAATTATTCATTTAGGGCAGATTGGTTCTGTCCTTATGGGATCCAAGGCTACATCAGTAGGGGAGACTAATATTAATGTCCTATTCCCCACCCTTGGTTGAACTTGATGGACATATGTCTTTTTTCAACTGTACGAACTATATGTGACTATAACATATGAAAAAAACATAACATAAAAAAGTAGTTAGCTCAACCAAGACAATGCTGCTGTCTGTTGGATGAGGCTCAGTCAAACCTCTAGTAGCCATATATATGAAGCACAGAAGCCAGCTTCTTATTCAAACAGTGCTATCTTTTTCCACATAATTTTTTGCATGGATTATTTTAATGGACTTTGACAATAAAATGGAAACTCACAGGCTATGAGAGAAAGTACCCGCACTTCGCTCATCAGAGCTAACTCCTGGCAGGAAACACTTCAGTCCGGCACTGTGGCTTCAAGTGAGTATAAATTTATTAACAGTTACATGTGCAGCGGAACATACATGTGAAGAAGCTGGCACTTGGCCAACGCGTTTCGGGACCTTAATAAATTTGTGAGACTCCTTACAGTAAAAAAATATTTTTATAATGAACATGATGTAGTGGAGCCCATTTCAGATAGAGGAGGTACACTTAGTATAGAAAATGAATATACAGCCCTACATTTAATGAACAACTACTTTAAAAGTTTACAGGAGCTAATCAGGAGGGTGATACGGTAGAGAATATAGAGAACCCATATGACAAAGATAGTATATACTTTAGTACACCTAACCCGGGTTTCTATCCTACTAAAGCCAGGGCACCTGCATTGGAAATTTTCCAAAATACGATGGAGAGGGATTTGATTGCACTTCAAAAGAGAAATGAAAAAAACAACACAAAGAAAAAATATGGCAACCTAAGGGTGGAGTCAAATACAGCGTTAAAAAACTTAAAGAGAACAACAACCTCATTATAAAAAAAGCCAATAGGGGGGAGCCACAGTCCTAATGGACAAAACCCTATATATAAAACAAGTGTATAATATTCTACAGGATAATAAAACATATCGGAAATTAAAAGAAGACCCCACAAAAGATTTAAAATTAAAACTTGAAAAACTACTGGAGGAAGGTGAGAGACTGGGGGCCATAACAACAAAACAAAAACAATATCTAATGGTAAACGATCCCGTAATACCTATCTTTTACGGGGCCCCCAAGATACATAAGGAGTTAGCTCTGATGAGCGAAGTGCGGGTACTTTCTCTCATAGTCTGTGAGTTTTACTGTGGAGCTGCAGTACGTCCGAGCCAGGCATTATGAGTATTTACTTGGGACTGATATACCACGGTGAAGTCAGAAGAACTGGAGGTGAGCCACTATTTCTTACATGAACTGTGTTTCCAATAAAATGGAAAGTCTTTACTAAATTTCCAGTACTGTTTGGATGAGAAGCTGATATCTGTGATTCAGATGTATAAATCTATGACATACCATGAGGCCACGCCCAAACATGACATCACATGAGGCAATGCATCTAACCACCCAAGCACACTAATTATGCCGCCTACATCAGGACACCCTACTGACATCTTGTAGGTAGCCTGCAGCCTACAATACTAAGGCCGTGTTCACACGGCTTATTCCCGACAGATTTGTGAGCCGTATTGAGCTCACAAATCCGCCGTGAATAAGGGGCGGGACGGGGGCGGGGCCGGAGGCGGCGGGGGCGGGGCCGGAGCGCGGCGGGGGGCGCCGCTCCCGGCCTCATAGATAATGCATTGTTTACGGCGCGTACGCGCCGTAAATAATGTGCATGTCAGTTTCTCCCCGCCTGGCGGATTCGCCGAGCGGGGAGGAGCGACGGAATCCACTGTTCTCTATGAGAGCAGTGGATTACCGTCATGACAGGGACGGATTGGCGCTGTACTGAAGTGCAAATCCGGCGCGGAGTACGGCGCCAATCCGTGCCCAAATAAGCCGTGTGAACGAGGCCTAATTAGTAGAGCAGTGAGCCACTGGTTTTTAACTGTTTGTACATCTTACGAACACACAAACAGTTAAATAAGTCATGCGGCCCTTATGTTTCTGGGGCCCTGGTAGTTTTGGACTGAGGCGCCTGCAGTGGAATTTCATTCTGTGGAGTTGATTATAGGGCCCACCAGTGGAGTTGTTTCAGGGGGCCCACCCCACAACTACTATACATGTCTCTTATACTTTGCCTCTTGCCTCTATCTCTCTACCTTTCCCAAGGATGCAGTTTAAAAGAAACTCTAGGTCTGCCATGCTCAGTAGATTTAGCACCTGGTTCTAGGACATCCACAGTATCTGCTGATATGGCACAGAGCTATTTTAGGCATCCATCTCTCCTCAGGCTCAGTTTTGACAGGCCACTTAAAGCAGCTGCTGGCAACCTCCCTCTGTGGTGACTAGGCTAAGTCTCTAGAAGGCCCTATGACACTTTCTTTCATCCAGTGTTCACTGCTCAGCAATTATGCTATCACCATACCTTTCAAGTGTCCCTGTTTTGAAGAGACAGTCCCTACTTTTTACCCAAGTCATTCTGTCCTCAACATCCCTCTTTTTGACAAGGGAAATAAAACTGCATTAAACGGTTGTTACCATGCAAAAAATTATTGGCATATCGATAGGCTATGCCATAAATAGGTGCAGGTCCCACTTATGTCCAGAAGGGTCCCTGAAGCTCTATGATGAACCCCTGGCACCCTATATTGAAAAGAGTGTTAGGAGCCCATAAATGTTTATAGATATTTCTACAGATATGATATTAAGGTAGGCATTCTCCTCATGCATAGAAGATGTGTGAGTGCTCTGCCTATTACTAATTTGTATCTATGAAACCCTTCCGTATGGCATTGTGGCTTTTCTGAATCTTATTGGGAATTGATTTCTGACCTGCCTGAGGATCAGTAAGTAATCCTCCATTCTTCTGTGATTTTATTTGATTTTTGTTCCATTTCTTCTGTGATAAACTTACACTTGTGATCCAAAAACTGTCTGTCTTGTGTCTGTGTGAACATACGCTTTTCTGATGCGTGTCCGTTCTTGGAGCGCATCCGAAAGACGGACCCGACAGACGCGATGCAAAAACGCAGCGGCGATCACTCATGTGAACTCCGATGCGTGTTTCACATTGCCCGCAGTGTTAAACACACTGCTAATTGTTAGATACGTGTCTGGGTCCATTGAGTAGATATAAATGGCATAATGGATCTCTCACACAATAAACTAGATTTGTGTCTCTTTCATCATCCATAAAGTTAGGTGGTATGCTGTCACTGCTCTTACTACACCAATTTGGTGCCAAAAGGACACAAAAATAGGTCTTTCTTACCCCACCTAGTGGATGTCATTGTGCACACTACAGCTATGCAATGAGATAGAATAGACTTTCAGGCAACCTCCGATACCAGGGAAAAATAGCCAACAAGAGCACCACTCCCACCACCATGACAAAGAAGGAGCACTGCCAAGCCTAGCAGTCCACAGGCCCTGCAAGCAGCAGCTCAAAGTACAATAGAAGAAGAAAGAACATTATAGAAGATGAACATTTTTGAACAAGGCTCAATATAATTTGGCACCAGAACAATGTATAATGGCTGTGGGGATCAACTCAAATGTAGTGTGACCAAAACCAAGTCCTTGATATCCGTTTAACATCTTGGCTTTTATTTTAGCTGCCAACAAAACAGAAGACAAAACATGGGGCTTAACTTCAGCCAGAAAGAAACAAAACAAAATTACACAGACTGTGCTGGACAACTCAGAGACTCCTGCCCAAGAAGGTTTCCAAGGTAGGAACAGGGAATGTGGCCAAATCATAGGACTTGCAGCAGCAGCTGTATCTTCCTTAGCACAGTCAAACACACTTTTGACTGTGAACCACACACTCCCAGTTCACCTGACTCTCCAGGCTTACATAAGCCACTCAAAGCCCAGGCTGGACCTAGAAATGTGGAGCAGTCATCCCATTCAGCTCTCTGACTACTCCAGGAAAAAACGATCTGGATGTAGCTGCATTGCAGCCATACTACTAATACAAAGGTATGTCAATGGCCGATTGCCGTTGACACCAATAATAAATGTTTTTTTCACTTCACTTCAAGGACAGTTCCTTGCACCTGCTTACATACCTCCCCATCTGCCCAAAGTTGAGGTTCGGGGCACCTTCAGCAAACATGCAGTGTACCTTTGACAAGGCATCTGCATTACCTGGTAGTTTTCCTGGCCTATGCTCTACTGAGAAGTTGAAGTCTTGTAGAGCGAAGAACCAGCGGGTGATGCAAGCATTTTCCCTTTTTTCTCTCTGTCATCTAAAGGGAGCAGTATCCAATACTAACCTAAACTTACATTATAACAGGTAGTAACAAAGGAAATCCATGGCCCACTTAGTAGCTTTGCATTTTTTCTCAGTTCCGCTCTTCTAGCTTCCTAGTCAGATAGTTTATGGGATGTCCTCTACATCTTTGACTTGGGACACTATGGCCCCTAGACCTACATCCAATGCATCTGTCTGGATGACAAATTCCCTAGAAAAGTCAGGGGCGACTAACACAGGTTGCCTACAGAGTGCTGACTTAAGTTTCTTGAAGGCCTCTTCAGCCTCTGAGGACCAGGTAACCATGGCAGACTTGGCACTGTTAGGTCAGTGAGGCTCAATACTATTCTAGTGAATTTGGGGATAAATCTTCTATAGTACCCCACATTTCCCAGGAATACCCTAACCTGTTTCTTGTTAAGTGGACTTGGCCAGCCCTGTATGGCTTCTACTTTATTAAGCTGGGGTTTTATCTCTCTCCATCTCACAATTTATCCCAAGTACCGGGCTTCTTCCATTTCTATGACACATTTACAAGGATTGATTGTAAAACCAGCCTTTCTTAATGCCCCCAGGACCGGCTTGGACCTTACCAAGATGACTTTCCCAGTCATGACTAAAGATGACTATGTGAACCAGATAAGCGGATGCATATTTCCTGTGGGGACGTGAGACCCAGTCCATGGCCCTCTGGCAATATTGTACAGAAGAATCTGCAGTGTGTATAAAATAATTCTAGTAACAAAAATATACAGATCCCAAAATGTATCACCATCAGTTTTCTCCTCCTCATTGTGCCCGACCAAAACAGACAGGGGAAAATATTGGAAACCCTCCAGATCAGAGACTGCTGGGATGTCCGTACACATCAGGGGTTCCCGACAACGCAATTGTACCCACAGATCCCAGAACAAGGGACAGTCGCGTCTGATTTTCATGTCGTGCATCAAGGCCAAGAGACCACCCCCACCTGGTGAGACAGAGATCCCTGATCCATTTCTATGGTTACCTTGGCCACTGGTTAAAACACTATGAAGTTTCAGCAAGACTATCAAGTTTCAGCAACAACCAATTAGCCAATGATAGAATGATCATGTGATTCTTAATACGTAGAAGATATCAAACTGTTACTTCCTGTTAATAAATCTGATTTATCCCCCAACAGAAGGTGTGGGTTGTATCTCTCGAGCTCCAACTGTCGACAGCTGTAATAATAATATAATTCGGAGGAGACATTTAATTGGATAAAGGAGTAGTGAAAAAATACTTCTACTCCTAATTTATGATTTTGACATCACCATGGATACAGATAACCTCCAAGTTCTTCCTTGGGACCAACACATGAGGGACAAAACTGAAGCCTTATTTACAATCAGCTGGCAGATCTAGGCTCGCTCATCAACAAAGGAGACAGCACTGCATGCAGCTTGAGCAAACAAAAAAGAGCGCCACCCCACCATGTTGAGACATTGGGCCACCATATGTCCTGGGGTATGACATCCCCAACAAATAACCTCCCGGGGCACCCCTCTGGTCCAATCCTGACTTTAGGGTGACCTTGCTGAGGGTTTATTAGTTCAGGTCTCTGGGAGTCTCTCAGGCTTTCTCAGTAGACAGATTTCCGACCCCTTGCAGCACCTAAGGAGTTCTCAGCAGTGTGGAATCGTGCCAACAGTCCCACCAGGGTATCCGTGTACTGGGGGTCATCTTGCACAACCCAGCTCTGGGTGGGTTGGGGAAGAGCATGTATGAATGGTCCATGACTACTCGCTCCACCATCTGGGCTGGAGTGCATTTCTGCACTAAATGTAATAAGTCAAAAATCTGGGACCTTGGGGACATGCCTGTGCAATAGGTCCAGTGGTGGACCCTCTGGACCTGTCCCGCCCCGGTAACCCCAATCCATGCCAGGATCTCCGCCTTTAACTTTGGATACTCCTTGGTGTCCTGCAGGGCAAGGTCACGATAGGCCTTTTGGGGTTCTCCAGATAGAAATGGGGCCAAGACCTCAGCCCATTGATTTGAGGGTGTCTGTTGGTCGGCCAAGTCTCGATGTTATCCTCCAGCGTCATCTTTTCCAAAGCCTTTCTCACGCTCCTTCTGGCACGATATCCATCAACCGTCACTGGAGAAGCTGGATTTTCCCAGGTCGTAGCTGCCTTGGTCATCAGTTGAATCAGTGGTCTTTTGGTTTCCCGCTGAGCCTGCTAAGCCTCAGTATAAGCTTGCTGTTGCTGCACAATAAGTTGATGCTGAACCTGCATGGCTTCTCTATGGGCCTGCTGCTGCTTTGCCATAGCTTGCTGTTGCTGGGCACTAATTTGCTGCTGCTGGAGGTTGGCTTGCACCAGGTGCATAACTAGCTTCTCCATTGTGGCTGATTTAGTGGAAATCTCAGTTGTAGCCTTGACCCAGGACATGACTTATAACCATGGAACTATGCCCGTTGCATATCTCCACCAACTGTGGGGATCAGCTCAGAGGCAGTGTGACAAAAACCAAGTCCTTGGTAACTTTTGGATTTTATGTGTCTTCTGAACCCTTGTACATGACTAGGCCACTGTAACTGCACTTACAATTTTTCACCAAAAAGAAGAAGAGGCTTGTTCATGTGAAATTCTATTGTCCCAATATAATACAATAGCTTTAAAGAGTTTTTTTTCCACAAAAGTTTCAATACATCATCTATTATCAATAAAGAATATCAAACATATATGTAAAATTCCACAAAACCACCGTCTTGCCTAGCCAAAACCCTCAGATGCATGGAGATGAAAGAGGCCCACCTCAGCAGCCCTTTCTATGGTCACAACTGGCTTTTAGGGTGAGACCATTCAAGAGAATCTGAAGACTAAGCCTGCTGCACCCAATAACTGTACATTGCTTATCATCGAAAAACTGAGATGCATAAATTTATCTACAGACAGTAACCAGCTTCCTTTATGCTGTTGTCTACCAGAGACTGACTTATATGGTTTACCATTATTTATACATTGTAGTTTCTACAGGTGCTACCCCGTTTTCCCAAAAATAAGACACCCCCGAAAATAAGACATAGTTAATTTTTAGTTATGAAATTCAGAGTTTGGCTGCTTATGCTGATGTTTGTGATGAAATCACTACAGTATATTAATACATGTTGATGTTGTGTTCAACAATAAATATGAATTATTGTACATAGAAAAAAAAAACATCCCCTAAAAATGAGTCTGAGCTCGTCTTTAGGAGCAAAAATTTATGTAAGACCTTGTCTTATTTTCAGGGAAACAGGGTAGCTTTTGCCCCTTCATTTAAGCCTTTCAAAACAAATCTATTAGTCAAAAACTATATGATGCAGGTCAATGGTTGAAAATAGCTTTGTGATGATAGAGACTAAAAGATTGAGACTGTTTTTATTGACTTGACTTGATTTTGCCCCCTGTTACTTTAACACCGGTGATGGAATAGCTCATAGAAAAAGACCATCATACCTTGAAATTAGTAGTTTATACATCTTACACCAAAAAAGCACTTTGTGCTTCCAAATCAGCTATTGGCCCCTGTGATGGTACAATACTAACTCTAATAACCTTTGCCAGTTTTAGTTATTGCCATTCTAGTGGATTTTTTCTGTTGTGGCAAGTTATTGTATTTAGCTACCATCCACCAGTTACTAATGAAGTATGATAATATGGCAATAATATGTAATAATATGTAGCTTATGTAGATGTGTAGGAGTATTTTAGCAAGGGGGGACACCACTACTTCAAGGGAAATATACTGCTGAGCAAAAGGGTAACAATATTTTGAAGCTGTGACTCTCAGGCTCCATATCTCACCACCCACTACAGCTTTGAATGTGAGACTCCCATCATTTTATAGACAATCATCGTGGCTATCTCATACAGAAATTTGACTTGCAACTATTTAGCATATGCCTAGTTATGTAGATTTTTGTCATGTAACTACATTGTTACTGTTTTGCTCCTAAAAATCAAAATTTTCATTTTTATTATTTTCTTAGTATTTTAAAAATCTACCATTTGGTTTTAAACATTGCTTTAATCCCTCTAGACATGCTCCTGCTCAGATTTAAGCATGTCTTGGCCAAAATCTGATCACAGGCCTCTTCTGCACATTCCCAATGTTGGTGCAGACTGGTCAACTCACTTGGGTACAAGTACAGCTTTTTTTTCAACTCTACCCACAAGTGTTTGATTGGTTTGAGGTCTAGGGACTGTGGAGGCCAATCTAGAAACTCTGCTTCATTGTCATTGAACCATTTCTTCGTATTTTTCGCACCAGAAATGATAGACATTGCGATGAGCCGACTTATTTTGCCTGGACATCCACCTTTTGGCTTTTGAATGGATGGACAGACTGTATTTCAAATTCCTGTAACTGTCAGGCCCTCACATGATGCAGTTTAGCAATTTTCTTGGCTAAGAGACCACTATCAATGAGCTGGATGGTACGGTTTCTCTTTTTTTGGAATTCTTCTTCATGGCTGCTCCTCGATTTGAACCAGTAAACTTTTGCTTGAGAATCAACTTAATAATACACTGAGCTATTAGGGAATGTGAGAACAGGTTGTAATTTGTGGTATAAAGAAAAAGATTGTTCCACCACCAGGAGCAAAACAGTAACAATGTAGTTATATGACAAAATTCTGCATAACTAAGAATATGCTAAATAGTTGCAAATCACATTTCTGTATGAGATAGCCAAGATGATTGTCTATAAAATGATGGTAGACTCACATTGAAAGCTGTAATGGATGGTGAGATATGGAGCCTGAAATTCAAAAGTTCAAAACATTGTTACCCTTTTGTTCCTCAGTGTATATGTTTATGATTCCAAATGGTCAGTATTCATGAATTACTAGTGGATTGAAATCCACCAGAGAAATCTGCAATGATCACCATGTTATCAGAGGATTAGTTGGCTAGTGTTAGGCCCATATGCTGTTCTTCCTTAAAGCACCCTATATTTCCCGTAACAAATCATGGGGTTCTAAGATGTCATACTTGCAAGATGTAATTCATCCAAATCTATTAAATATTTTATTAATTATGTAGTATATTATATTAGAATGAATTGACTCATCTGTCAGATAAAGGGTAGGCATGTATAAGCCTTACTTACATGTTTTTGTGGATCGTTTTCATGGCTTTGGCAGCATAACCCATGTTTTTCAACACCTCTGTGTTGGTGTGGGAATTCTCAAGAGCTTCTCTCTGGAACTCAATGGTGGAGAGGGTACCATCTATCTGTGTCAAATGCTTCTCCAGTCTCTTCTTTCTTTTCAGTGCTTGTAACGCGGCTGATGAAACAAATACAATTACACTTATTAGATAAGACTTGAACAATAGAAAAACTTTTAG